>WFKH01011801.1:61578479-61596333 GCA_016163765.1 Magallana hongkongensis | reverse complement strand
CCCCCCCCCCCCCCCATTGTGACCCTACCCTAATCCTGGGGATCATGATTTGAACAAACTGGAATCTACTTTACCTGAAGATGCTTCTCCACAAGTTTGAGCCTTTCTGGCTGATTAGTTTCTGAGAAGAAGATTTTTAAAGATTTACTCTATATATTCCTATATAAAAATTTGACCTCCCATTGTGCCCCACCCTAACCCCAGGGGTCATGATTTGAACAAACTTGAATCTACCTTACCTGAGGATGCTTCCACACAAGTTTCAGCTTTCCTGGCTGATTAGTTTCTGAGAAGAAGATTTTTAAAGATTTACCCTATATATTCCTATGTAAAAATTCGACCCCCCATTGTGACCCAACCCTACCCAGGGGATCATGGTTTGAACAAACTTAAATCTACCTTACCTGAGGATGCTTTCACACAAGTTTTAGCTTTTTTGGGCAATCAGTTTTTGAGAAGAAGATTTTTGAAAAATACCAACAAATTTTCAACAATTCTAAATTATCTCGCCTTTAAAGAGGGCGTGGCCCTTCATTTGAACAAACTTGAATCCCCTTCACCCAGTGATACTTTGTGCCAAGTTTGGTTGAAATTGGCCCAGTGGTTCTGGAGAAGAAGATGAAAATGTGAAAAGTTTACAACGACAACGCCAACGACAACACCAACGCCAACGCCAACGCCAACGACGACAGACAACGGACAAATTTTGATCAGAAAAGCTCACTTGAGCCTTCGGCTCAGGTGAGCTAAAAATAGCACTACTTGTATTGGCTTTTACTTGTGAGTTTTGCCTTTTAATAGGCAATAGACAAACAAACCTACCCTAAGATAGTCAAAGTAGCAGTTAGCGACTGATTCAATGTCGATGGCGCTGATGGTGACCCGGATCCTCATACCGATGTCCACGGTAATCGTCCACACATAGTTAACGTTGTGTGGGTACTGGTTAGGGTAGTTAGGGGAGGCAACCTGTCCAGAGCTTCCGGTAAGGGCTCCGCCATACACTGAAGACATGTATGAGACAGATTTGTGACTGACATTTGTCTTTTTCGACGGTACCAAACAAACAGATCGGCAGACCAAAATAATATTTTTCAGTCTCCATTTTAAAAAGGATATAAATTCTATTTTTATAAATGCTCTTACTTATAATAATCAATTTGTACATTATAACTATACACTGGAAATTATTTACAAAGTAATGGTAAAATTGACCAATGGTTCAGGATTTATAAACTAATCTGCCACAAACTATTTCTACCGGAAATGTTTACTATGGTATTACTGTACAGGTGATGAAGGAAGTAAACTTACTTGTATTGAATTCTGCCAAGAACCCGGTCCCTGAACCATACACATCAGACCGGAACTTGATCCAGAGACCGTTGGCCGCCGTCAGGTTTCCGGGGAACCTCGTGCCGCAGTACCTCCCGATCAGGCGACCGTGAACGTCCCCCTCCCGGAGTTCCACATAGTCATAGTTACAGGAGGGGTGGTTTAGGAGGTTGAATGTTCTGAAAAACGTGTAAGGTACAGTGCATGTCACGTGTTTTGTTTTGTTTGTAGAAATAGGGAGAGGGTAAGAATGAGATTTTCTATATAGGTTGGAACAATTATTTTTTTCATAAGGCAGTTTTTTAAAAGCAAAATCAGTATGAAAAATTTATTACTGCATTTTCAAAAAGCAAGTTCTTAGAGGCCAAGCGTAAACAAGTGAAAAGCTGTCAATGTGACAGCAAACCAGGTTTTCTTTTATGTGAACAGTATCTATAACCCATTTGTCAACCCTGAATTGATAAACATTACTGATCCAGAGAAATGTGGACCTCTATTTCCAATATTCTGCAAGAAAATGACTTAGCTCAACAGCTGGTATTTTTTAAATAAATTATCAAAAATCAAAATCCAAGTAATATGCACATCTCTGATATAAGTTCAAGTGATCTGCAAAACCACAACTTCCTATCTTGAAAACTGTAGGAAGAGTTATCCGTACAATAGGGGTACCCGCCTGCAATTTTCACTATTTCAATAACCGACGCCTCTAAAACGTAAGTTGGATAGAGGTAAAGATCTCCGGTTTTACGGTGTTAAATCTTACTGGAATGAGATGCCGACTCTGTTTCCTGGGGTGACCCGGATGGTCCACACACACTCCGTGCTGTGGGGGTACTCATTGGGATACCCAGGGGTAGCGATGTAGCCGCTCTGTGCTGTGATTTCAGCCCCACAACCTTAAATAAACAGTTAAAGAACTCAATTACAGTTACACACGACTATATTGAACGCCAGGGAAGACAATTCTTAATTCAATATTACAGTAATACATTGATTATATGTATCTGTTAAAGTAAATAATACAATTAATATAAGATTTAAAAAATGAAACTTATGAATTCGCTACAGTATGAATTCGGTACAAGAGTTTTTACTGTAACTGTGTTTTACTGTATTCATTATAACTAAGCCACAAGGACTATTTTCAAACTTCTGGACACTTTTGTTCATAGCTGAACTATATAGTAAACGTAGAACATATTGTCTTCTACTTACTGGACATAGATTTTGTGTAAAGAGCTCTGAATCCAGACATCTGTACCGTCCGGTCTGATATAAACTGGATCATCATGGCGGACCCTGATGACGTAATGGGGGTCGGAATCGTCCTTCCACAGTATGTCCCGACTTCCGGTGCGTTAAGGTCGTCGCCATTCAACACCCGGATGTAGTCTTTTCCACAGTCCGAAAACTCTTCAATGTCCATGTGTGTAAAGGTCAAGGTGATCCGGTCATCTGTTTCAAATTTTTAATAAACATAACTAAAAACACGCAGAATTTTGAAGTATATGGGTGCAATTCTAGATTACAAAATTTACTGGGTATATTGATAAGAAAAAAAGGAAGGAACAATCTTTAAAGAAAGATTTATTCGCATGCTAGAATTAGGATAACATACCAGAATTAGGATAACATACCCGAGTGATCAGCCCTGATTAGCCAACTACAGTTGCTCATCATATCGTAAGAGTTGGGATAGTTTGGTGACGTAATCACGCCGTCATCTTCTCCATTCAGAATTCCACCACAACCTTTAGCGATTAAATACAATGATTTAAAAATGCTTTTCTCTAATAAGATATTGTAGAAATACGAAAAAATAAAGGTTTGTTTTTTGTTTGGTATTTTAGATTGCAGAGCACCTACCGGTGACATACTGGGCTTTGAACCCTCGTCCAGAAAGAGAGATATCGGACCTCATCTTGACGTACATGTACTGACCACTGCTCCTGTAAATACTGGGCGAAGGCAGAGAGTTTCCGCAGTGCCTCATCAACTCTGTAGAGTTGGCATTCGTCCCATCGTAAACCTGATCACAAGTAAACAATTGATTGTTATTTTTTGTCGCAGAAACTTTGTTATTCATATGAATTCGGTTGAAAAAAAAATGATTGAAACAACATTTCCAAGTGCTTTGTGAAACATAGTAGTGTTTCGAGATAATGATCTTAGTCAAAACAAATAAAAACTGCAATGTGAATTTTAAGCTCCACGATTATATTGTTATCTTAACATAACTATTTAAATTTGTTTTGGGTACATGTACCCGTACATTACAAAAGCATATACGCATATAGCGCTAATAAATTATTCTTATTTCCTTTTTTTTTAAGTGTAGTAGTTTTAAACACTTGAAACAATTTTTCGTGCCAACTTTCAAAGTACGTACGGCGACGTAATCGTAGGTACAGTTGGAGGAGCTCTCCACGTCAAAGTCTTGGAAGGTCAGGACCACCCTCTTGGACTCCTCCACAGAGATAAGCCACTCACAGTCAGTGTTGTGGGGGTAGTTCTCAGGGAAGTTCTTCGACATCAGTGTGCCTGTCGGGGTGCTGAAGTTTCCGCCACATCCTGAAATACCAATACATATCAGTGACCTAATCCCCTAAACTATAGTTGTTACCACTTCTTTCAAAAACTATGGCCAGAGTTTGCATAAGGTCATCGCCAATAAAATTGAATAAAACGGACACACGATAAATCAATATCTGACTGAAAATATTATTTACCTTCGGCAATGGATTTGTAGGAAGCTCTAAACCCTTTCCCGTTAATGCTGACGTCACTACGGAAAATGACGTACATGAGATTTCCGGTGGTTGTCAAAACCTGCGCTGACGTCTGCTTGTGACACAGCTGAGCCAATCTTGGTGCTGACATATCACGACCAGCGTACACCTTAATGTTAAAATGAAAAATACGTGGAATTTTGACAAGCAAGTACATGTAATTATACTTCAAGTCTTTTTGTAAACGAAACCATGACTATTAGTGCTGAGGAATGCGAAATTGAAATAGTTTTTACATTCATTGTTTTTCGTTGCATACAAGTTTAAAACATAAGAGTATCATTAAGTTAATAAAGTGTTTACGAAAACGGTAATAATATGGATTTCTTCTAAGAGTCCCACTGTCATTCACGGAGTTCTACTAGTACCTCTAAAACGTCAAATCGGCATTCAGAATGGGTCTCCAAATTAAAGTCATGTATGGTCAACTCTATCGCCTGTCCTGTGGCCACCTCTATCCTCCACACACACACCCGTCTGTGGGGGTAGGGGTTCGGATAGTTGGGACTCGTGAACTCATTGGTGCTCTGGGTAAAGTATCCTCCACACCCTAGCATTATAAAGCATTGACAGATATTGATGAGGGAGACTTAGATGACGCACAACATTTTGTATGAATAAAAACATCCCTTAATTATAATTTACCACAATGCAATTTAAGCCTCAACGTATACGTTGCTAGATTTAAAGCACAAAATTACCCAAAACTGAAAAAAAAACAACCCACCATTGGTGATGTACTCTAGTCTGAATCCATTGCTGGCGATGGAGAAATCGGAGATGAAGTTCAGCCATAGGTATTCCGAGGAGGAAGAGATGGCAGAGGGAATGTTACTGCCGCAGTACGTGCCGATCACAGGTGAGGTAGGTAAGTTACCGTCACGCACCTGACAAAGCAAATAGTCTTTGTCTACACCAGCTTTGATTTTACATTTTTTTTCAAAACAAACTGTGTTTATGAATTAAAGATATTAAAAATAAGAACACTTTAAGTCTCTAAATTGTTAATCGTCGGAAAACACGATCAATTAGAACGATTTTCTCCCATTTGGAAGGACAGATCTTTGTGAACTCCTGACCGTATATTGAGACGATGTCAATTAGTTTTTATTTATCAATACTTTCAAAAATTTTCTTAAATCTGGAAATAGCTTTATGGACTCTGGACAGTAGCTTGTGACGATATAAAGACTTCCGAAACTTACTTGTAAATGATCGTAGGCACAGGATGTGTGTGTCTCCACCTGGAAATGTGAGAACGAGACGTTGAGGGTGTTCCCCAGGGTCGCTTGGATGACCCAGGTACAGTTCCGGTTGTGAGGGTAGGGGTTTGGAAAGTTCGGGCTCTCTATCACACCACTGTAGTCCGTCAAAACCGTGTCACAAACTGAATGAAAAACAAAATTGCAGATTGCACACGAAAAATGAATTGTCATTTGCTTTGACAAGCTTAAAATCAATATATATCAAAATATCAACACATTGTAAAACATTAAATAGATTTCAAATAAGTTTTTTTTATTTCGATGGAGTAATTTCCATATCTTGTTATATTTTTGCTATATTTTGTTCGTTTAGCTCTTATTCCAAACTAAATGCATACTAGTATATTTGTATGTTTATAAAACCACTGCACCCTTGCCCCTTATAACCCCCAGTAACTTTAACAATTTTAATAAACATTTACAAATTAACATTTTTGCTGCTTAATTTGCTTACTGCTGGTGTAAAAAGCATGAAATCCTCTGCCGGATACAGACATGTCCGATCTAAATTTTATCCACAGTTTGTTGCTAAGGGAATCGATGATGTCAGGCACTTGACTACCACAGTAACGGGCGAGTAGGGCGCCAGTCGCCGATCCATCACGGATCTTAGAACAGAAAAGAAATTTGGCATGTAGTTCCTAGAACTACTACAAACTTTATCATTATTTGTAATCCGTAAGCAACTGATACACTCTGTTAAAGAAGAATATCAGGACCACACTAACAATTTATTAAATGAATCTATAAAAGTCCCTTTTTGGAGAATTAATTGTTTTATTGTTTTTTCAATCAATGCCAAACCTCTGCCATACAAATCATTTAAAGTAAATGGCAAATTGATTTTAACCAGTTTTAACAAGATCTATCCAGTAAGACAGTTTACACTCTGTTATATAAACAACAATCGGTTTTCCTATTAAGTATAGTGATGAAATCATTTTTAAAAAATAGTGGTGAAATCATTTTTAAAAACAATAAAATGCTTTCTTTGGTGATACCTGTGGGTATGAAGATAGCGACATTGCAGAAAATTTCATAACCCGCGTTAGCCGTGATGTTTTCTGGGTTTTTTTTTGGGGGGGGGGGGGGGGTTTGGGGGGGGGGGGTGGCAATGATCGCTACCTTCACAGCCCGCATGAATCATAAAAGAAAGCATATTATTGTTTATATAACATCCTTTTTTTTAATTGTTGAATTAATCATAAATAGTAAGTAAAAGTAAATAAATTATTGTTAATGTACACCAGTACGTTAGATAAAAGAAATAACCAATTGTTCCTATAAGGGAATTTGAGTTTGAAATCAACATTATTATTTCATGCAGTCCGTGATTTTTTTTATGTTGCTGAAGGTTTCGACGGATCAATAAACTGGTTAGAACTGGATAGTGTAGATTTCTGCCCTGTCAGTTTCTATAGAGCTATGAATCACAATCGGTTTTCATAAGAAAAAGAGGAGAAAATATTGGATGTAAATATATTTCAATAGATCCATTAAGCAAATTGTTGGTGATGCATCCCTCTTTGTATTGCCATCTGGACTAATCACCTCTACGTAATCATACAGACAGTTGACGTGGTTCTCAAAGTTAAAGTCCACAAAGGTCAGGTGGATCCTGCTGCCCCGGGAGATGGTGATGGTCCAGAAACACTCGGCATTGTGGGAGTACTGGTAAGGGTAGTTGGGGGACACAAAACTTCCGGTGGGGTTGATCAGGTCAGCACCACAGCCTGCAGGAAGAGGAGGCGTGTTTATTGCTAATGCTCTACAACTACCTTAAACACATAGAAACAACAACACTAACACAACAAGAAATTTCTGTACAAGTCTCTCTTTAACCTGTAGCTGTAGTGTCGTAAGCGATCCTGAATCCTCTTGCAGACTGGGAGGCGTCCGACTTGAACCGTATGTACATCCTGTTACTGTGTGATCTTATGGCTGTGTCTATAGTTGTACCACAATACGTGTTCACTAACGGAGAACTCGGAAATCCACCATTCCTGAAGAAAATAGTCTGATATCACTACCTATCTTATTAATTAATCTATGTAAATGTGCGCAATCAATAATAGAAAATAATTAATTCATCTTTGGCTTTACAGTAACAAAATAAGAATGTTCTCTGGTTTGTTTTCTTAGAGTAAACCCATGTTCTTAAATGATCATCATTATGAGCTTTACAATCGTTTCTACCTGATCTCCAGGAAGTCGTAAGCACAGCTGGCGTGACTCTCCAACCGGAAGTCGGTCACGTTCAGCAGAATCTGGTTGCCGTCCTGGGCGGTGATGGTCCACACACACTCCCTCTCGTGGGGGTAGTTATTGGGGTAGTTAGGGCTGGTGATTACGCCAGTGGAATCGGTTAACTCTGCGCCACAGACTGTAACACACACGCACGCAATCCGTTAAACACTTAGTTACGTGAGGACGGTATTTCTTTTTGCCTTATCTCCTAGAACATTTTGTAAAATCCCTCCAAAAATACTAAGCAATTGTTTAATTGAAGGAAATTACATCAGAAACTAAAGTCGCATAATATGTGTTGTATCCAATAGAAATTTATGAAGACAACAGCCAATAGAATTACGCAAAGACGACAGCCAATAACATTAGGCAATGTATGAAAACAACCAATAGAAATACTTGATGCATGATGACATCCAATGGAATTAAATCACGACTTACTTGTGGAGGCATTAAGTGTGACATAACCAGCGGAGAATCCTTCGTGCGAGATACTCTCGTCAGATACAAACACAACGGTCATGAAATTAGTGGAGGACGTCGTAGAGGGGGGCAGGGAGGCGCCACAGTACCTGAGTACAATATACATTGGATTTTTTTATGGAGAGTGAGGAAGATAGAGGAAGACCACATTATAAAAAATGTGTTACGTTACCAAAAGGAAAAGATTCATGAGGAAATATTTCCTAAACTCGATATCTTTAAGTCTTCATAGAGATACTGACCTTCCTAGGAGGCTGTTTGAACTAGCGGTGTAGTTATCATATAGCTCCACGTAATCATAGCGACAGTTGGTGTTACTTTCTATACTAAAGGAGTGGAAGGTCAGTCGGACCACCAGCCCCGGGCTGGCCTGGATCGTCCAGGAACAGTTGACTCCGTGGGGGTAAATGTTGGGGTGACCGGGACTGGATACAGTCCCTGTGGGCTCAGACAGCATTCCGCCACACCCTGTCATAAATCGAAATTATCACAAAGTTAGAAAAACGAAAATGATAAGCTTATCATACAAAATGGCTTGGATCTCTAAAGATTCTATGGACAACTTTACACCATCTTGTAAGACTATTTATGTCAGTGACAACTCCGACACAAATGAACACTTTTTAGGTAGCAAAGGTAAAATAAGAACCTATCAATTACCATACAGATATCATAGCAGGTTGTGCTACTAGATTTTATCGTATAATAACTACTTTCTTCTGGTAAACATTATCCACTTGCATTGAAGTTGGAAGGGATATAGTAATACGTTTGGGTGTTCGGGACAAAATTAATATTATTATACTTTCATGTTAAATACTGAAATCTGATTGGTTTAGACGCAGTTGACAATCCGTTCTCTTACCCTCAGCGTTAGCAACACGCTTGGCAACGGGCCGACAGAACAAATTGTTACATGCGCGTAAATAATGCGCGTACGGTTCGCCGTTCAATTCACGTCATTTCTATATAAAAGCAGTAAAATTTTCTCTAAATTAAGACATTCAGTATAATAAAATAAATAGTGCCTGTTTGGGAGGGTAACAGTTGAAATTGACACCCCTCGAAAACCATTGTCAACCTCCGCTTCGCGTCGGTTGACAATGGTTTTCTCGGGGTGTCAATTTCAACTGTTACCCTCCCAAACAGGCACTATTTATATATCAACATCCAAATTGAAGTACATGTAGTGTGCTTACTCGCCTAGTAAATATAGGTGCACTATTTTGCTGTGCCTATATCTGGATTCTATGAAAGCCTGATTTTATGTAATAATTCGTGTCCATGACAAAAGTGCCTATCGTGGAGGAATTTTCTCAAGAGGAACACAAACAACAAACACTAGATCAATCAACTGGACGGAATATTGAGTGAAGCGCACGCACCTGCTGAGGACGATGTGTAGGAGGCCATGAAGCCAGTGTTGTGTTGAGACCCGTCTGTCACGAACTTAACTGTCATCATGTTTTGGGTGGAGGAGACGGGGGCCGGAATCTGGGCCCCACAGAAACGACCAAGTAGCGGGGATTGAACGCTGCCACCATCATACACCTGAAAACGTTCATAATACAAAAAGACTGAAATGACCCAATAGGGGGGACTGACCACTGCCGCTGTCATACACCTGAAACGGTCCATGATACAAAAATATAAACAATCGAGTAGCAAGCAATGAACGCTGCCAACATCCTCCAGAAAATACATAAATCTAAACCATAATCGAGGACCTGTATCCATTTCAAATACAGATTATGTTTCCTTTGTTTAATTATTAGAGAACCATGTTGTGTCTGCAACTGAAGGTAAAAAACCCATTAATCAACTAGGTACAAAGATATATTTTTATTAGCTATTGCCTCTTCCTTTTACCAAGGTATGGCAAAAATTACTCCATCTAAACTATTTATGTTTCTCTTTTTAAAAAATCATTATCAGAAAATTATATAATAACAGTATAATAAAGTACCTGGAGAATATTGCAACTGAAGGTAAATAATATGCCTAGAGTACCGTTATATAGTCGTAGATACAGTTAGTGGATCCCTCCAAGTCGAAGGCTGTGAAGCTGAGGGTGACAACGGACCCCGGGGACTGGTTAATGGTGTACACACACTCCTTGTTGGCAGGGTAGGCGTTAGGGTAGGACGGCGAGCTGAATGACCCCTCGGGCTCCGAGTACGTCCCTCCACAAGCTGTGAAGCAAATCAAGTACAAATGTTATGCAATGAATGATATGTAGTAGTTTGGGATTATATGGACCCTGGATATGGGTCTTGAAAGCTAAATGGGAGATCTTCTTCAGAATATGTTCTTTGACCTTTTACACTTGTCAACACCTTATACAATTCTCAAACCTTAAACTTCAAATTAATTAGGTCGTATTTAAACCTTTTGTGAATAGAGATAATATACCATCTAAGGAGATTAGTTTGTCTTACCGGTGGTCCAGGTTGCCCTGAATCCCTGCCCGGTCTGGGAGTGGTCCGAGGAGAACCGAATGAACATGGTGTTACCTGTGGATGTGAGCGGTGAGGGGAGGGTGGACCCACAGAACTTGTTAAACAGGGGCGACATCTCATTGGGGCCGTCTCGCACCTGCAGAGAAAAATAAAACCGTCCTAATTATGTAATGTTTCCTTGTGTTTGGATCTGTATATCTGTATTATTAAAAAGCCTGAATTTTAACAGAACTTTTAAAATAATGACCATAAGAGATGGGTTTATAAATATAAGAATGAAATTATAAAAAATGACAAACTTTATACCTAAGTGACCTTTATGAAAATTTTCCATCTTGCAAATCTAGTCAGATACAATCTGAGCAGCTATAAGTAAAATCAAGAACCTTTTAATTACCTCAACGAAATCATAGTCACAAGTGGATTCAAACTCGATATCTATGGTTGTGAAGGTGAGAGTGATGGTATCACCAGCTGGAACTGTGATCGTCCACACACACTCACTCTCGTGCGTATACGGCGACGGGAATCCTGGTGACGTCACCACTCCCTCTGATGACGTATACTGTCCGCCACATTGAGGTCCAGCTAAATGCACATCGTAAATTTTATCCAAATTATCCAAAAATAAAAACTCTTGCGATTTATATAACGGGTTCATTATGTAATCTTAAATACATAGTATAAATAAATCATAAATTGACTTTAGAAAACTTTTTTAAAAGAAAAAGACCTTTGCACTTTTTATCAGTTGTTGAACTATCTCAAATTCACAACACTCCAAACTTACCAGAGACCGCGGCGTACGTAATGAGAAAGCCTTGATCTGACAGTGAGGCATCCGAGTGGAACCGGATGTGAGCGTACGGATTGGTGGTCGTGATGGGGACCGGAGACTGTGTGCTACAGTACTTTTGTAATAAAGGCGCATTTTCGTCCAAACCATCTCGGATCTGTCAGAGGTTGCAAATTTTTTATTAAAAATAGATCGCTTAAAAAGAACTCTTATATTTATGATATAAAGTTTATCCAATTATAATTGATACAGTGTTGAAAGCCATGTTCTTCATGATTAGATATGAAAAATTAATAAGCTCAAAGCTATATCCTGACCTCTACGTAGTCATAGCTACAGTTGTCATGGTGCTCCAGGGCCATCACGGCGAAGGTGAACATAATGTTCATGCCCGGGGACACCATCACTGTCCAGGCACAGTCCCTGTTGTGGGGGTAGTTCCCGGGGTAGCCGGGGCTGGACAGGGTCCCGTGATCACCCTGGTTCAACAGTCCACCACAGACTGAAATGGCAGGAGAGAGAGAGTTATTTATAATATAAACAGACTGAATTATCTCATTAGATTCCTTGTACACCTTATTTACACACCAGGCTGTTTCATACAGGCCATCTGGGGATAAACAAAGACATTACACACAAAAAACAAGTGTATATTGGCCTAATTGCATCATTATATGGAAAAACGCATTATGTTTACTTGGTTCTCTTTTGAAACCAACTAAATAACTTCTTATTTCAACTTTTGAATTTATATTCAAATTATTGATATCACTCTGTTGCAAAATTCCATTATGTCACAAAAGCATAAAAATATACTTATAATATATACATAATACATGTACATCATCATAAACATAGGTAAATACTCGCCTGGATCAGCGGAAATCCAGTTGAGTGAGAATCCGTCGGAGGAAATGGACTGGTCGCTGTAGAACCAGATGTACATCTGGTGCTGGGTGGTGTTGATGGGCGGGGGGAGGGTGTAGCCGCAGTACGTCCCGATCTTGTGGGCGGTGGCGCTGGGGCCGTCGTGGACCTGGAGGTAGTCGTAGTCACAGTTAGGGTGGTTCTCCACGCTGAAGGAGGTGAAGGTCACGGAGATGATCTTGCCGGGGGTGGAGACGATTCTCCAGGAACAGCTGACCCCGTGGGGGTAGGTGGCGCCCGTCTGTGTGGGATAGCGTAACAACCCTGTCTCCTGGGTCAACACACCACCACATGCTGTAACAGAGAGATTTATGAGAGCTGATATTAAATCATGGTATTTAATAATTGGAACATTTTTCAGAAAAATAGTAACAGGTTGACGTTGGTCATTAACATTGGTCTTTGTTGTCCCAAGTTTTCAAAGTAAGTCTCTCTTTTTTAAAAGGAATTTGCCACCTAAAATTGAGGCGGTGATTCAAGGAGAGTACGCCTAAGTTGTTGTAGATTTTGGTTCTATTAAGGAGGCTCACTACACCTTGAAATAGTTTCTTGTAACAGCAGAAAATTATTATGAATATGATAGAGAGAATGGTGCATAAGAAGTAAATAAGCAATTTTCGGTAACTGAATTTATGATTTTCCAAAATTTGATTCAGTAAAAATAACTTGAACAAAAGCCCCAGGCAGATTCAAACTCATGATCTGCGGTTCACAAGCCTGATACTGTAACCATTGAGTTATGCTGATATTCAACTATATCGATTGATACAACCAGTTTAACAAAACAATTAAATCGCCATCTTGTGACGTAGTGTCTGAAAAAGTATGTCTTGGTGTAGTGATGTACCTTAAATTAACTGTAAATCTACAAGAACTTGAACAACTTCGATGTCCTAGAGATAGCTTACATTGAGTCTCTTCTTCACAGTTATTTCCGGTGTAAGAGCTCGTGCACGCGCACGTGTATCCGTTGACCCGATCAGTGCACGTGCCTCCATTCTGGCACGGGTTGCTGGCACACTCGTTGGTATTGGTCTGACACTGGTTCCCCTCGTAGCCCGGCTGACAAACACAGTTGTATGTAGAACCAGAGTTCTAAAGACCAAATCAAGTATATAAAAGATAATTGAGTGAAAATACATTGATGCTGAATACTTTTAGAAGGAAGGTTTCATTTTTTTAAGCAATAGACATTGTGTTTACAATGAAGAAATTTACTAGAAAGTTGGTTTGAACACAGGCACGTAGCAGACATTTTTCTTAAATTTACATATAGAAAATTGAATTTTCATGGGGTTGACCCCCACCCCCTCCACTTTTTTGGGAGCATGTAAAAAATTGAAGTGAAATTAAGGAAATTAAGTTATAGGTATATGCAACCCCCCCCCCCCCCCCCGAACCGCCTTTTTATTCGTTGCAAAAATGTCCTTTGTGGGGGCTGCCCCCCCCCCCCCCCCCCCCACTTTCAAAAACAATGCTACGTGCCTGGTCAACATAATGTTCCAGCTTTTATTTTATTGCAATTCATTTGTTCAATGATGGATTTACCGATTTTACAACATTGTTCTTTTGTAGCATACAATACCTGACAGAGCGCCCCGTTCCTGCAGGGATTGCTGGCGCACGGTCCGTCCGTCACCCCCTGGGTGACACAGCCGTTAGATCCCTGTCCATTTCCCACGTACCCCGGGGGACAGGTACAGACCACACCCTGTATACCTGTAAGGTGAATACAACACTGTACACTGGTCTTCTTTACAGAACCAAGATGCATATGTTATTTTGCATTTTGAATTTTTTGTCACGAATTGATTTTATCAATAGAAACGTTGATTAAGAACCAAACCTGGAGATTCCTGGCATGTTGCCAATGAATGACACCCTCCATTGTTTATATTGCACAATCCTACCCACGTACACGTTACACCGTTGCCTTGGTAACCTAGTAAGAAAGTGGTCGAAAGGTGGTTAACAAAATTGAATGTTTTTGTTGTTGGTTCATGCGTGAATAACGGTTACATTTCACATTAAAATAAAACATTATCTGAGTCAGTGAGTAGTTGTTTTTCTACAACGAAATGCCGTTATATCCCAATGAACCAACAACAAAAAAACCAATGAATTGTTGTGCCATCTTCAGTTACATTATTTATATACTGATATTAAAGGGGTGAAAATAATTCTGTGGACCGGGTCTTTAAAGTGAAACAATTTACACCCTATCATGAACAACAATCGGCTTTCATAAGAACATATATAGGAGAATAACTCAGCGGATGTAAATAGATAAATGTAATACATGTCATTAGGTGAGTTGATTTCAGTTATTAGAGAGTTCCACTTACCGGGTGGACAGGGTCCACAGGTTCGTGACCCCCTCGTGTTGGTACAGTCCACTCTCGGATTAACAGAACAACCGCCATTGTTTATTTCACATTCGTTGATATCGACACAGGAAAATCCATTACCAGAATAACCTGGGCGATAGGGTGCATTAAATAACATATAAAGTCAGATTTACTATAGTAGTTGTCCTTAATTTGACTTGTATATTTAAATACATTTCACTCATCTTCCACATAGGATCATAATTCGTATTTTTTGTTTTACCCAAATATTGATTACAACTGTTACACTTTTAGATAAAAACAACAATCAAAATTTCAGCTAATTTAAGAAGATCGTCTATCCCTTACTCAGCGATTCACTGCAATCATAAAATCATTATGTTGCTGAGGCAACACCTTTATCATGACATTTATTATAACTTTATCTTAATTTCATTGGACTTTAAAACGTAGAACTATCTGTCTAATTTTTCTTTTTTGGTACTTTCTGTGTGTTCAGTTTCAGGACAAACCTCCATTCATAATTTCATATCAATACATGGTCTTACCGGCTGGGCACTGGCCACATGTGAATGACCCCGGGAGGTTGATGCATGGGACGCTGGGGTCCGCTGAACAGCGAGGGCCGGGCTCCGAGCATTCGTCACGGTCCACTACACACATCGGACTGGAACCACTGGTCGTCCAACCGTCCTCACAGATACACGTGTACTTGGGCTTCAACAACCAAACACATTATTTCGTATTATTTGTTACCTTTATGGCCTCAAAAAAGTTTGATATATGTATTAGGTTGCTCGATGATTGATGTTTAAAACAGAGAACAGAAACAAATGGTTAGTTGGGGAACAAGGAGCAGTGAGTCGCCTGTTTGGTTTTATCCCAGTTAATGATATACTAGTACTTTTAGGAGCCATGGTTTAAGAAATAGGAAAGGCACGGTGGCACACATGGTCAGAGTTAACACTACCACAAGAATTAATGGTCTGCATCAAACAGACATCAAACAAAGAGATGTCTCCTGATATTAGAGACAAAGACATCACACCATAATTAGATCAAAATTGTGAAATAGAATAAGATATTGAGTCGCCGAGGTTTCTTTCCCGCTATTTCTGTATCTGTGCATGGTTGTGTTCCTTACCTGTCCCGGTTGGACGCGGTCTGAGTTGACGCACGTTCCGTGTCCACAGAGTTCCTGATGTGACGCCTGGCTGCAATCGTCGTGACGCTCGGAGCATCTGATCCCGTACCAGTTTGCCGTGCACTGACAACTGTAAAGTAACATAATGCCATGTAACCAACATTCCAACCAGTACCAGTTAGCCGTACTCTAACATCTATAAATTAATACTGTACTTGTCATGTAATTACTATGGCTCCCGAAAGATTTGATCCCGTATACTAGTAATTTAGCAGTGCAATGTCATCTTATATTAAAGTACAATTTCATTATGACAGGTAAGTATCATTACATCAAAGTATTTTGCATATGCATTTCCTATGCATACACAGTGACTCACGTGAAGCTCCCCGGGGTGTTGACGCACGTGGCCCCGTTCTGACAGCCCAGGTCAGTGCCCGCGTACTCACCACACTCATTGACGTCTACGTCACAGAACGCGCCCTGTAAAATAAGGTCACGAATGAGTCAATTAACTTATTGTTAACACCGCACCCCCACCATCCACATATCCCCCGCACCTACCTTCCACGCCGGGGGACACTGGCAGAAGAACCCGTTGTACCTGTCAACACACGTGCCTCCGTTCCTACACGGGTTCGAGTTGCATTCGTTTTGTGTCAGCAGCTGAAGGTAAAAAGTGCAGGTGCGCGAATCTCAGTGAGTTCAGTGATTGTAACTTGAAGATCAACGTGTTTAAAATTTTATTTATAATGAAGATACCATTTGCAAATATTTGATCTCACCTGTTGTAGAGACTGTACGCTTTCTTCCAAATCGGAAACCTTGTACCAAAAATTCAAATCATGAAGTTATATGTACAAAGGGATGAAAAATATACATAAATTCATCTGACCGCTATTTATAATTTCAAATTACAAATTATATCACTATATCCCTATGTGTATTTGATGACTGGGTATCATTATTCATGCAATAGACTCGGATTGAACATGCACGTGAGTTTTTTTTATATATGGTTATGTGCCCAATGAAAGCATTAGGTAAATTCAAATATGGTATAAATAATTCTTGAAACATTTTCATGCATATTTTCAGGCAGAGAATCTAATCTTTCAATGCACGTTGAAACCTATTTTTGCTAGAATTGAAATTCCACTTTATGTGATCAGGTATATTTTTCATATAAGGAAAAATGTTATTGCAGTATCATTTCACACGCAAGACAAGTTTTCTGCCAGAGATATTTATACTGCATCCGTGCGACAAGACAAAACATGATCGTGCACGTGCATGGCGTGCAAGAGTCACCCTATTCCGGACTCTCCGTAGAGCTCTATTTTGATTCCAATTGTTTCTGCTACTCGAACTATCCTAAAATAGGAAGCGTTAATGTTATTAAAAGTAAAAAGAGATTTACTCACTCTCCTTTGAATGTCAGAGTTACCATTAGAGATCTGACCTTGTAGGTTTGATACCTGTGTAAAACATGATACATTGGCATATAAACACTCAATAAGGAACACATATTACTCATTAACTTTTATCATACTTAATAAACATGCGTATATTAATTATATTATACAGTTTTGCAAACATTTATTGATTTGAATAAAAATATTATTCATACATGACTGCATATTGGAATAGGGGAAGGTACCTACTTAATATACTGTAAGATTGATGTTTGTCCAACCTATAACGCTTCCTTAATATAATTCGAGAAGAAAACTCTACATTCATGCATCTTTCTGCTACTTTGTTGATTAATTTGGACTCACATAAATTTATTAACTTAATTTACATTACATGTGTTTTTTACGAATGGAAAAAATATACATGTTTAAATATTTTAAGATAAAGTATTGATTCAAATACTTACATTATTTTCTAATGTGGTTAACCTTGACCTGATATCATTCAAGGTCGTTTGAATGTCGCCCGATGAAGTTAAGGAATTCAGGCGCTGCTCTATCTGTGTCAGTCTTACCAGCAAGTTACTGGGCACCTAATCAAACAACAATAAACAAGTTACTGGGCACCTGATCAAACAACAAT
>WFKH01011801.1:61550998-61562999 GCA_016163765.1 Magallana hongkongensis | reverse complement strand
TGACAAGATCAACTGTAAGTCGTAGAGGTTTAGTAGTCACTGATAAAACTAATGACTTAATGATGCATGGTCATATTAAATTGACAAGATCAACTGTAAGTTGTAGAGGTTTAGTAGTCACTGATAAAACTATAAAACTAATGAATTAATGAAGCATCATCTTAGAAGTATCCAATCATTAACTTTTTAATCATGGAAATATTATGGAAGAGAAAAACAAATGGAGTTTGATACATTTTTTGTTGTATACAATTCCAGATATATTTAAGAAATAAGGAATCATTCTTTGAGTACATATTATGAGTTGATAATTTTGGTCAGGGCGTGATCAAATCCAATAAAGCCCAAAGGGCTTTATGATAGATTTGATCACGCCCCAACGGAAATTATTACCTCATAATATTCAAAGAATGATACCTTATTACTTATATTTATATAATTTTCAGCAATTGTACGATTCACTATTTGAATATAAATAAGCAAACCCCGCTTGCGCCCCAATTATACCTCATTTGAATTTATTGGACTGTATAGTACAAAATCGATACGTAGTGTTATCACAGGCAAAGACACTGAAAAATGTGTGTGTATATATATAGATATAGATATAGATCGACCCATTGTAATCGACATTAATATGTACCCTTTGATTTTGAAGGAAAACAGATTGCATTCTTTGTTGGATACAATACCATAAAGACACACTGTAATATTGATGTCAATATTAACCCCTTTAATTTTGCAGTCTGGGACAATGTGTATGGGTTTGACATGAGTGCCATTAGGAAGGTGGCCATCTCAGAGCCACTGGTGGATGTAGTGGATCCAAAACAGGTGGTGACCAACTCATGTCTAGTCAAGGTAAGACTTAGATACTACCTTACACAGGTACATCAATAGAGCATGTAAAATACATTGTTCTTAACAATGACAGGGAAAGCTGAAACTGTGTCAGTTTATTTCAATCATGATCAGGGTTCTGTTGACCTGAAACCAGCAGGCAATCATACTGATGGGAATTATTCGTTAGGAGTGAAAGAAAACAAGTGTCAAAATTTTAGATTCAAACTAGGGCTGGGCAATAATACCCGTATTCCGGTGTATTGCGGTACGTGGACAAAAAATTTCGTATCACGATAAATTTTTTCAATACCGGTATACCGGGTTTTTTGATCGGGCTCGGAATTTCATTATGGGCTCGGGATTCCAAAATTCTGATTTGAATTAAAAATGGCTGATGCATTTGTAATCGTTCCAAACACGAAAGGAAAGTCGGATGTTTTGATATTGTAACTGCTCAAAGAGCTTCCCTAAAGCTAGAACATGTTGACATGTTGATATTCTTAATAAAGAATTTGAAGTAGGCCCTGTTGCAGTTGTGATTATGTTCCCTGCATGTTGACACAATCAGTCAAAACATTCATTTTTTATAGTAACTGTAAATTCATTTATTGTTGCACGTTTTATTTTCTTCTTCCACCAGATCAGTGGACTGCCTAAAATACATTATATCAAATGTACCTAATTAACTGACTACTTGGGTCTAGTTTTGTTAGATGAAGAAATCATCTCATGTTTCAAATTTGTTTGTTTTTTTGTATTTAAACAGTTTAATTATAAATTAATACCAACAATGTTTTATTCTTTTATTTTATATAGAATTATAGTGTAAATGAATTATGTATATAATTCTATCAATTACAGTCTATTAACATTAAAAAAAATTCAAAGTTTGATTAAAAAAATATTGCAATACATATCGCAATACATTTTAAAATATCGCAATATATCGCAATACAAAATTTTCCCCCAATACCCAGCCCTAATTCAAACCTGTTTAATGGTATTCGATATTACTATACTATGTTTACTTTACTCCCAAATGATATAATAGATAAATAAGATGGATTACAAGGTTAAGTATGAAGTCTAATATCATGGTTAGTTGAATGTTGTGTTACGAGAGATGTTTTGTGCTGTTTACAGGAAGTGGATATCTACACAGTACAGGAAGCAGACCTGGAGTTCTCCGCTCCGTTCCATCTCCAGTGTCGGAGGAACGACTACGTCCATGCACTTATCACATTCTTCAACATTGAATTCACCAAATGCCACAAAAGAACTGGATTCTCTACAGGTAGGTGGTTCACTGAGGAAAAAATTAAATTTTTGGCTACTTCAAAAACCACTTTGAAAATAATTTAGTGAAGCCAACTGGATACAGGTGATGTGTTTTTGACTGTTTGGCTTCTTTCAGCTCCAGAGGCCCCCTACACCCACTGGAAACAGACTGTGTTTTACTTTGACCAGCTGGACTTGACAGTAAAGAAGGGAGAAGAAATCCAAGGCTCTGTCAATGTCAAACCCAACAAAAGCAACAAGGTCAGTAGCGCAACCCCCACCACTCAACACCCCCCCCCCCCCTACACACACACTCTCTCTTAACAAAAACCCACAAAATCCCAACAAACAACAAGGTCAGGACCTCCCTCTCCCCCACCACCACCACCTCCACACACACACTCTCTCTCTTGAAAAGAACCCGACAAAATCTGAACAAAAAAGCAAGGTCAGTGACCCCCATCCAACCCTCTTTAAAAAAAAAAAAAAACCAACAATAAAAGGGCATTAGTGATTGCTATTCTTTTAATTGACATAGCAAGTTGATAGTTGCAATGGCAAGTCAATACTGTGTTTTCTCTATATGAGTTGCATGGTTAAACCTATCAGAAAACTTGATTTTAAAATGATAGAACACATGCATTTTTTATTTTCATGCAATGTTAAATTTTCATTAATAAAATTATATACTATGTGAAAATCTTAAAATAACATTATGTATTATTCCATTTACAGCGTGATCTAGACTTTACCATTGAGGTAGACTTTAAGGGAGAACTCTCAGAAATGAAAGAGACCATGCAATACAAAATGCGCTAAGAAAATGGAGGGAAATTCCCATGGTAACCACTCTTGAGCTCCCTCTAATGAGAGGAAAGGCCCTGAGCCCAGACAACACAACTTTTTGACAGATCTTAACTGCCGTTTGTATAATACTGTAGGCGTTATGTTCTGTAATTCTTTGTTTGTGAACTATAATGTTTTATCTGAATCAAATGTTTCAGTATGTATAATTGATCAAAGCAATGTATATCAAATTTTAGAATAACAATTTAGAAATGTTCAGTCAGTGCATGGACCAAACATTTTTTTTTGTGCATATGTTATTCTGTACTGATTGCATTTTTTTGTTTTTATCAAATTTTGCCACGTATATTACATCTTAACATAATTTCAGATTTTGGTCAGTTTAGTTTTGAGTTACAATGTAGTAAGCAAGATATAAAGTTAAATATAAGCTTATAAATTCCGAGACTAGAGTCTCCAGATGGTGCGAGATATGGCACATGGGGGGGCATGATCTAATTAGCCTCTACCAGACCAAAGTCGCTGTAGCCAGAGAAATGCTGTGTACAGGATTATTTTCGCCCCTGAAAAAAACAGTAAAGTAGTTATTCTTGCCACATCATTATTACGTGGAAGAGATTTCACCCCATTTTTAAATTCACTTGAACATGAAACAACTTGCATCATTGAATTATCCCCCTTTTTCAAATTCCTCAATGACAAAGAAGGGGAAATAAAAAGAAGTTATGATGGGAGAAAATAAGGCTGTACAGAGTATCACTGTTGTGAGATTACGTTTTATTTGTTACTGTAATGGACGATTCTTTACGTCATCACTTAACAGGCTTTTGTGGCACCGGTGCCACTCAGAATAAATCACTGCTAAAAACAACTGGCATTGTTATCTGTTCCTAATAGAAAAATACACAATAAATAAGGATCATCGATAAAAGACAAAGCTGGTATCAAGGTTTAAAGTTGATAACTGTTTTAGCAAATACCAAGTCGAATACGCTTACAGTTTGATACCAATACAAGTTGGCAAGTATGCAAGATAATTATATATAGATCAATGAACCAATGCATGTTTCTAACATCAGAATCTGAATTCAAGTGAAGTTGACGAAGAATCCAGTTCTCTGACCTATAGCGACCCCGAGGATACTGTGGCTGTAATATTTTAAGTTTATGATAAAGTTTGATTTCATAACCACTCGATACGAGTAAAACGGCATGGACGGGAAGTGTAATCATTGAAAAAGAAATGTATGCAAAATATATGCTTGTCTTTAGAACCATTTTAACAAGAGCTTGGACTTCGGGTAGTTCTGTCAAACAGCAATGCGACGTAGGCCTGTCAATTTCATTGCTGGCAACTCAGCCATGGCTCTTTGAAATCAACAAGATTTGTCTGGCTTTTGAGCTAAGACAACGCAATCTATGCATATTTCACTCGAAACCAGCGTCATTTTTAACTTATTTCGATGCAAGAAATAGATAGTTACGTCCTACCGAAAGTCCAAGGTCTTGTTAGAATGGTTCTAAGTCATTGGATAGAATTGAACCAAGCAACAGGTTGCACTGGTGAACTTAAAGATTTTTTATTAGATTTTTTGATATCAGAGTTAATGATTCTTGAACATATTTTGTGTTACTAGAAAGCACTGCTTTTCAATAAGGGAATACTGTACTGTTTAAGGGGTTTTTTCTTAAATAATTTATAAACTACACTATATAGTACCTTGTACCTTGAACAAAATTATTTTAAATTTCCATATTTATAAGCGATGTTTTCAAGACATTTATTTAAGACAAGTTTAATAACTATTTCGACCAATAGATAAGAGAATAATTGACTTTGGAAAACTACATAGACTGTAAAATTACCCGGGCCTCGGAGCAAGGGGGAATCTATCTCCGGAACCCCCCCCCCCCCCCCCCCACCTTCCTTTTTCATCCGTCGATAAAATATTGGTTCAAACTTTCGAAGAGAATTTATTCGGATATAATATTTTAGATTTCTTTATCCGCTTCCCAGACATCCGTTCCATCTCTTCTATAATTATGTTAAACTTGTTTGTATGGATTATCTCCTAAAAGCTTTCTTAAATTCATCATGCCATGTGTGTCACCCTTATCCGTGTGTCACCCATTTTTACAGTTCAATGACTTATCCGTGTTTGAATCATGAACAGATCCATCTTTCGAACACCCTCTTCTTGTCAGAGATTCGACAGTAGTTATCGGTAATATTTATCTGTACACTCCGTACCGCATGGATTTGAAGAAGATGAACTAAAAATATATACTCTCGTTTAATTCTATGTAAAATTTAAGCTTTTAGAAACTTAATCGTTAGGTTGTGTCACGGTGTGAAATTCAATCATTCGGACTATTTTTAATTATTGTGTAAATTAACTTTTTCGGACTTAGTGTTAATTGCTACAAAACCTTTTCCTCTATTTCGAACGTTTTAAATTCCGCGCAGCCTTAATCCCACCTGAGGCACAGTCAGAGATGGACAGTTAATCTTTTAATTGACTTAATTCTGTTTATGTTTATTGACACTTCAACTTTCATCTTATTATTTCTTTTATGTACATGCTGCTTAAATGTCATGAGTTACTCAATAGCTGTTTGATAATTGATTTCCTTACATCTGTACTTATTGCATTAATCCTTCATTGTGTTATTCCATTGTTAACTATAACGTCAGTTGGAATCAGACCTTCGGTGCTGATGCATACCAAACTCGTGTAAAAGTATATTTCATACAAAGTCTAGATAAAAGTCTGAAAACTAAAACGCGTGTTGGCTTGTTGGAGGTTTCTGAGGCTGGGTCCAGGGAATAATCTCAGGGTTGGCCCAGTATTAGTCCCGTACGGGAGAGAGCGTCCCGTAATAGGTGTCAACAACTCACAACAGTTCTTTCACAGTTTTTGAAAGTGGGGGAAGGAGGAGGCAGACTCGCCCGAAAAATCTTGACAAGCAAAAAAAAAAAATGTTATCAATTTTCTATTTGTAAATTTAAGAAAAATGTTTGCTGCGAGAAAAAGTGTGTGTGTGGGTGGGGGTGGGGGGGGGGGGGGGGGGGGGTAAACTGTACGTGCTTGTTTTAGTGCAGTGATCAGACAAATGTGGTTATTTTTTTTTTATTATTAAAACGTCGCCATTCAATATTCCTTTTATAGATTGCTAGTGATTTATCAATGACCACCGTTTTTGGGTTTGTGTAATTGCGTTGGTGTTCATTCCGTTTTGTATTGTTCGATGAAAATTTTTATGCACTTTCTCTTTTAGAATTGTAATTAAGAGGTTTTTAGCTTTTTGCGTGAGCCTGTAAATGCTTTCTGAAGAGCCCTGGCTGCTTAGTAATTTGAAAACGAAGTTCTTATCATCCGAATCATCTCTCATTAGAATTTCATCGGGTTCGATGTTTAACTGTTTTCATAAATAATATTTTAGAATATATTTTAGAATATATTTTTAAAAAAGACTTTTGCTTGATTTTAGTTCGGTAGAAAGGCAAAGAGAGTATTTCAATTTCTGATTATAATTTTATGATGTCTTTCACCGCACGTAGTTCATACACTTGAACATGTGATTTCTCTGGATATTCCCGGTATTTAGCGAGCCCTTGACGCTTTATTCACGTGATCAAAAGTTGCAGAAATACTTGTTTTGAAGTTTTTGAAAGCATCACTCAATAACAGGACAAGGCGATATATTGAATTTGGTGTTCAAAACCAGGAAAACAATTTGGTAATTTATTTTAAAATACACTTTCTCAAAGAAATGAATAAACCCCGGTAATTTTGTATGACATTAGCCTAGATGAGGTTCAAGTGTATACATGTGCAAGTCTGTGTAATTTGAATAAGAGAAAAAGTATTCATTTTAAATATATCAATTTTTTAAGTTGGAATCATTATCTTGATTCATAGAAATAAATGCATCTAATCTTAGTGCACCAAATCAAAAAATCTTTAGCTCCCTTATCAACAAACCAGCAAGGAAATAAGCCATTTCAAGTTCTACACATTTCACAATATAGAGCAAGTCATTAGTTTTTTTTTTTAGTGTATTAAATTCTCTAACTTTCTGAAGAGTAATGTTAATGTGCTATATTTATGTCGTTTCAATTTGCTCTTGCCAAAACAATTTCGAGATTACCTCCATTAACTAAAGGTGGAATGCTACACCAAAATTTTATTTTATGGATCGTTAGAGTATCATCTCTGAAACATGATTTCGTTGTTCAAAGAAGGATATATACCCTTCATTATTTTATATTAATTTTTTTGCATTTTTTATGAGAAAGTGGAAAATCTGTTTTGGTTGCAAGTAACACACTTTCGAGTTTAAAATTTGGTGTGAATAAATGCATGATATTAATATCTAATTAAGTTTTGTCCAGTAATGTCAATAAGACGTATTTTTTTTAAATAAAAAATTCATAAATGAAAATAAAAAACATCTTTTGTTTCAATTTTTCAAACTTATGGATAAAATCTTTTAAAGAGACGTGTCATATAGTGAGGAAATGTAAGGCAATCATTTTTAAAAAAGAAATTGAATCAAATTGGCGAAATTTTGGAAATATTGCTAATTTTCAAAACTGAACCACACCCGATCAAAATTAAATTGATCCTGACTCGAATGATAGAACATTTAAAAATATAACAATTTCACCTGAAAACTAGGATGTTTGGTTGTAATTTGGTTTGTAAATTAAGTTAACTATTACATTCAATTGATTTCTTGGCTGCAAATGAAGAAATATTGTTGATTTTTACTTTTTTTGCAATTTAGATCGGGATCAGATTGTTTTCAATCGGGATCAGTCAGATTTTAAAAATTAGCAATATTTCTAAAATTTCGCCAATTTGATTCAATTTCTTTTTAAAAAATGATTTTCGTATATTTCTTCTCTATAAGACACACCTCTTTAAAAAATTTTATCCATAGATTTAAAAAATATGAACAAAAAATATTTTTTATTTCCATAAATAATTTTTTATTTAAAAAAGTAAAAGGTCTTATTGAAATTACTGGACATGATTTGTTAGATATTATTATCATGCATTTAATTTTAAACTCCACAATGTGCTACTTGCAACCAAAACAGATTTTCCACTTTTTCATAAAAACTACAAAAAAAAAATCGTATATTGAAATAATTAAGGGCATATATCCTTCTTTGAACAACAAAGTCATATTTCAGAAAAGATACTTTAACGATCCATGAAATAAAAATTTAGTGTAGCATTCCACCTTAACAAAATTATCACACAAATATTTTGAATACTTCTAAAGACAAGACACTACTTTCATAAAAAAAAAAAAAATAAGATGATTTTATAACCATATTATACAAATACCATTAATATACATACCCATTATGCTTTTCTGAATATTAACACTCTTAGGATTTTACACCACTGAACAAAGTATTATAGCAACCATATATTAGTATGTTCAATTTTTACCATTTATTGAGCATTCCTGCTACCTTTACACCTTTGGTTGGTCCTGAAACAAGAGCAGTACCTAATGATTACATTAAGTATTGTTTCCTCTTTTTCTTATTCTGTGCTTGTTTCTGAAATCTTGTTGAATTTGTACAATATTATAAGATATATATTTAAACTAGGTTTCTCCTTGTTGCGACCGCTGATATTTGTGTTGTAATACACTAAAATAGAGAGATCCACTAAAGACATGGTCAGAGGATCCGTACCAATGCGAGTCCGGAGAAGACAGTCTGATGCCAAGTGGCGAGCCAGTGTCGCCATGTGCTATGAAACACTGAAGACAATTATCCCAAACAATGAGAAAATGTCCAAAAGGAAAATATCCAAGGCATGGCTGTAAATTTATCTATAAACAGCTCAAAATCTGAATTAATATTCCAACACATGATGTATTATATTTCTTTAATTGCAGCTGAAAGTGTAAGTTAATGTTTTTATCATAAATAATTACTGTGGAAACATTTAAATTCATGGGTGCCAATTTTCATGGATTGTGAGTCTTTTGCTTATTCGTGGGGATGTAATTTTGTGGATGCATGTGTTCAGTTTCAGTAAGAAAACTAACTCTTTCAAAATTTGTTTACGTCAAGGGATGTTAATTCGAGGGGGAGGGCTACCCACAAATAACACGAAAATTGAGCCACCACAAATTCTAATGATTCCACAGTATTATGTTTTGTTCACACAATATTTCTGTTCTTTATGCTCAATCCTGTTTTTATGGGGGTTTTTTTTATTATAAAAGGCCTACATTTTACAAGAAACAGAAGAGCATATAGTGAATCTAGAGAGGACTTTGCAAGAAATTCTGGACCAAAAAGGTAGAGGTTTAACAATGGATGAGAGTGGATGGATTTTTAGCAAAGCTGCTATTATAAATAAAACAATGCTACATTCCAAACAACGATACATCATTCTACAGTCCATTATAAGCTTTAAAAACTGAATTATATGAAAGAGAGGTATAAATGCCAACTTGCTTTGTTCGAGTATGTGTAACAGAGTTGTATTTTTCCAACTATGAATCAAATGTGAATTTAAAAAGTCTCACATAATTATGTTAAGGAAAAACTTTATTTCAGTAAATGACATATGGACAATGTAAAATTGATTTCAGTAAAAATGAAAGACAAGGCTGCCCTTTACAGAACAGAGCAGGGTCTAGTAGAGGCCAATCTAGGGGACCTCAAGAACCAGTTCTCTCTCAAGCAGAAGGAGCTGTACCACCAGTAAGTTCTCCTAACACACTTCTATATGACCTGTACTGTACAACCAGTAAGATGTCTCCAAACACTCTCCATGAACAGTTGATTGAGCTCTACCACCAGAAAGTTCCCTAGGTGTCTTTGTGAGTTTTACTTTGCCTTATGATCTCCAAAAGAAGCTCATAGAGCTTCATCACTGGTACAATCACCCACAACACTCTCCAGTAACAAAGATTATCAGTTCAATGATTTTCCAGTAATTTATATGCTCTCTGGGCATATGATGTCTTCTGATTATTCTAAATATGCTACCTGATTTTAGACAATACCTCTCTGCAATTAATAAGTTTTATGAGCTGTTTTGGGGATAGAAGATTAATATATTTCCTGTGTTTGGATATCTGCAGGAACTACACACAGCGGAAGAGGAGTCGGTGTAACACTCCGTCAGACATGGAGTCGGGGCTGATCAGTCTGAGGTCATCGATGTGTGACCTTGTGGTGTTACCAGCAGAGTGTCTGAACACTGACCTTCAACAGGTCAATGTCACTCAGGTTAGTCTAAGGTCATCAATGTGTGACCTCATGGTGTTACCAGCTGAGTGTCTGAACACTGACCTCTGACAGGTCAATGTCTCAAAGGTTAGGGTCAAGGCTAAAGGTCAAAAAGGGAAAATGTATTTCAAATATTACTATAAAAAAATCAATGATTTAGGCCTAAAAAATAACAAATGTCTGGTATTGGTTCTTGGGCACGGCCACATTAGGTCAAATGCTGCTGAATTGATTTCTTATTGACATACTGAAGAGGGGAATAACTCAATTTTGAATTTTAAGTTAACATGTTAAAATTGAGTTGTTCCTCTTTGCAAATCTTGCAATATGATACCTGCCTGCCTCATGACTGTTTGGGTTCTTCAGAGTTAACACTGATTAGTTGATGAGTAATATTTACACCTGTATACAGGTGGAGAAGGATGCTCTGGTGCCTCTGTCTCTACCATCTGATAAGTCGGGTACATTGGTTGGACCGGAGGTGTCACAGATCGCGGGTATCTCCTCCTTCACCACAGACTCCCGGTCCTGTGGTGCCATACCCTCGGCAACTCCAGTGGGACCTGAGAGGAAGGAAACATTTCTGTGTACAGGGACCACCACACACCAGCAGAACAAGATGTTTGTCCAGAGAATGGATCAGGAAGTCCCCCACCACTTCTTCCTCACCCCAATCAAGGTCTCCATTCCTCCGTCAGTTATACACTTGTAGTTGTGTTTTAGTTATAAAAGGAGTTATTAATGCTCTTTTGTTTTTCCTGTGTTGTGCTTTTGTGTAACAATAGTCACATATTAAGATGTGATTTCATGAATATTTGTGAGCATCAATTTTCATGGGTTTATCAAAATTCATAGTTTCAAGGAGAAGTAAATTGTGGACAACTATCTTTTCAATAACATTTGTTGTCACATGTCTTACTTCAGTGAGCCATTATTTCGTAGATTGAGGCAGAGAAATCACAAAAGTTGGTGGTCAATGAATAATGATGAAATCACAGTATAATACACCCAAGATAAAAATAATATACCTAGCTACTTAATTTCTGCCCCCAGTTTCCTGCAAGCAGTACCCAGCCTGTCCAGCACTTCATCAGCCCACCCCCTGGAATCAGGACCTTCTGTGGGTTCAACCTGGACTGCACCCCCTCCTCAGACAGACCGCCCAAATCCAAGTCTCCTTCCAAAAAAGTGATCAGGAAGGTAGGTGCTTAGTCCTTCAGGACCCTTAGATAGGTTTGTAGGTCCTTACTTGTAGTCCTGTGGAAAGGACTTAGAGAGGCAGAGTGCCTACTGTTTAATCCTTTCATGTTTATACATGATAAAAAATCTGGGACAAAAGTATGACGGTAAGTCAAAAGACTCCAAAACCAAAATTAAGTTTTGTATGGAAAAAATTTAATTGTATGGCAAATGGCCAGACTGCTATGTAATCCGCCGTTACAGGTTCAAAGAATGTCCATATTTAAGTACACATCTTTTTGCAACATTGTACTTGTCTCTTCCAGATGCAGTTTGATAACAAGGGATTTACACCAGTAAAGGTGGACGACCTAGGATTTACACCTGTAAAGTTTGACGGTAAAGGCTTTACACCTGTAAAGTTACCTGAACATGAAGACCAGGGTGTGCCAGATTCGCCATTTACCCTCATCTCTGGAGTAAGTCTCAATATATTACTGCCTGTGGCTGGTAGCTCTGAAAAGATTCATGGCATATTTTTTTTAACATATTTTGATTTTGCTTTGATATTTTTTTTGAAATGCATTTAGAATACTTTTAATTAACTTTTGATATACATTT
>WFKH01011801.1:61537726-61550988 GCA_016163765.1 Magallana hongkongensis | reverse complement strand
ACAATGGAATCACAGCCAGCAATGGACAGGTACGGTAACAGGCACACAAACAAACAATCACTCAAACTTTGCTCATAAACTGGTTAGTGTCCGTTATATTGAAATCCGTCTTAAAGAAAGTTTTCACTCAATCCATGAAAATTGATTTCCCTGAATATTGATGAAACCATAGTATTCTACTGAATCTCCCTTTAATTATTTTAAAAGTACCATGTACTCTTATGCTATACAGGGACTATCTGTCATTTTGTCATCATTTTGATGAGAAGACATACTCTGTAACTCCCAGCAAATGGTCCCAATCCTGGACTCGGAGGACAGACCAGGGACAGGAAGGTTACGTAAGCATGGCGACCTTGTTAAACAGCCAATCAGAGGTCAGCAGCTGGAGCAGTCAGGAGGTCAATGTCAGCCAGCCTCAAGGTCAGTGTGAAATATGTCAAGGTCAGTAAAATGGACAGTATATGATAATCCCTCTTGGTGTATTTTTTTTTTGTTGATGGGGAAAAGGGGAGTGGTTGTAGTTGGTTTGGAAATAATATAAAGTTATCCTGATTTTGTGGAAGTACATGTATTTAATGAACTATACTTTATAAATAGCTAGAATAGATATGAGTTGTATCAAGCAGATGTTAAGTAATTAGGATGGTGTGGTTGTAGATCTGTCGGAGGTCAATCAAGTGGTTCCAGGGCTGTTCCTAGATGACCTTTTAAACTCCCCTCCACCCCAGACTCCATTCTTGCACTGCAAGGGGAAACAAGAGGAGCCATATGATGACACCGGATTCTTCACAATCCCTGAGGCAAGGAGTTATTATAAAACTTTAAAATATAATTTGATATAGCTTTGAATTTTTTATGTGATGTCTTATATATGATCTTCATCATAAAAGTTCTGGCCATTGTATCAAAAAAAAAATGAAAAATGGGGGGGAAAATTAAAAAGAGAAGACAACTCTGAGTGGACTGTTAGTCTGGAGTCACTAGATCTTTACCCCATGTTTTGACTTTTGTAGGACATCGTCACAGACTACTCAAGGACTGAGCCCTCGTCTTCTCAGGTCGTCCCAGATTTTGACAGCTTTTCTCACCAACAACACGCTATGTATTAATTGTATGTACAAGCCCAAAACTAAGAAGTAATGTGACCAGATTTTGATAGCTTTGTATCAACAATCAAGAAAACAAGGAGTCCTGTTCCAACAAACCAAAGGAGACTGTACAAAGTGGCACGAATTAGGACTTGGAGAAACTGAATGAAGATTGATACAGTCAAAGCAACATCATGCTAAGTCATTTTTAAAAGTAAATCTAGATGCTTTCATTATATAAAACCTTATCATATCCAATGCAGTTATATATTAATCCATATCTTACAGACTTGATGATCTACACAAACACTTGTAGAAATAGCAGTGCCTTAGCTTTTTATATGTTTGTAATATGCTAGTGTTTATGTATTTATATTTATGTGTTTCATATTTGTTCTGTCAGTGAGAGAGGCAGATTATATTTGACATTTGAATGTTTAGCTCACCTGATGTTAGTCTAGGATTCAAGTTTGGACAAAAATATGTTAGACCATACTGTAACATTCAAAAGGGTTATGATGAAATCAGTTACCCCATTCAATCATTGTCCTTTCATTTTCTTATAGAATTGATTTTATAGCTTTGTGACAGACTGATCATGTTTACTTTCATGTGAGCAGACCTATGCCTACTACACTTGGACTTCGATATCTCAAACACTGATATCTCGAATACAATGGATATGTCAAAGTGATTTGTAAGTCCTAACCACTTATTTTTTAAGTATTTTACCATCAATATCTCAAATACTCGGATATCTCAAAGTTTTTAAACAGTCCCATCTAGTTCGAGATAACGAAGTTTGACTGTATATCATTTTATTTGATTTTGATTAACATTTTATCAGACTTTGTTAAATAATGGCATCAATGAGTGGATTTATATTACAGTAATAACTGTAGCACCAAGTAGTAGTATTGAATATTCAGTGGTATACTTTCACACAGAAATTGAAATGAAAGAAAAACTACTGCACATATCAAGTTAATTTGTACCGGTACTTATAATCAACAAAATAATTCAAAAAATGCAACTTTATTTTTGCAAATACATGTATGTACAATTTTTTTTCTAGCAATATATTTTGTACATCTTTTTTAAAACTAAATTACGCATAAAAATTTTCCTTATAAAAAATTTTTTATAACTTTAAGAACAAAATGATTTTTACAACTTCTAGTTAATAAAATCAATTTAATTTGAGTACCAGAACAAGTTAAACCTTTCTACAAAAATGCATGTAAACTTTGTACAACTTCTATAAAATATTCTGTATATACAGCATCAATTATTTTGATAAATTAATTTGAAAATTTAAATCACTCAAAAGTAAATCTAACAAAATGAAGATTATGTTATCATGTTTCATAAACTTTAAAAGCCATGTCTGAATCTTACGAAGGGTAGTACATGTATATCAAAGTCACTTACTTACCTACCTTGTTGTGTTTAAGTATTCTTAAGTTCTTAAAATCAATATTCTGTTTATTACAGATTTCTTGAAAAATTTATATGTTGTAGGATGAGCATAGGTTAAATTAGGAATTGATACTAAATGACTCAGGTGAGCTTTTGGGCCTATAGCCAGTATAGGCCTAATTTATGGTTCTCTAATTAATAAAGACATTTGAAAAAATTACTATGGTTATTATTTCTTATAAATATTTGCGCAGACTTTTCATGTTTCAGACTATGGTATCACAATGTGTTTGATGGTTTAAGTTCATGAAGGTAGTGAACATTACAGAAAAAAATACATTTGTAAATAACCAATGTCAATGTAATTTCTTTCTTAGCCCTATGAACTCTCTCTCGAACTCTCTCTCTATCTCGTTATCAATATCGAGTGAATATATATTAAGTATAAATTTATTGTCGATCTGTACATTCCATAGAAGAAACAGCCAATACTTCCATATCTGTAAGGTTTAGAAGTCTGACAACAGTTCGTGGTCTAGATATAGAAATTTTTGATCGATCACGAAATAATTCACGCATAGTCAACCTCAAACGTGTAAAATAAAATTCTTTTTATGTTATCATCATTCATTAAAAGTATTTGAATAAACACTCTCACCAAATAAATTATACTCTTCTAAATAGTGCGTTTGAAGACGATTTTTATTAAAGGTTCCAAGAAATGTGTACATGCGAACATTAACTGGTAATAAGAAATTTAGAACGAAAATATAGATTTTTTTTATTTATAGCCAGATTTTTACTCTTTTGTTAATTTTAAATTCACCGGGCACTATAATAACATATTTCTACACTACAAACGACTTGTAGATACTTAGATTTACGGGATGTGTCATGTACTTAAGATTAAGATTAATGGGAATCAAAATTTGTATATGACAGAAATTTATTCCCAATGATCTAAAGTGTTGTAAAGGACAGATGAGTAAACAGTGACTTCTATATCGACTATTTATGACTTTAAGAACAATAGTAGTATAATTCTTTAATATTCAGTAATGTATTTTACTGAGTTTTTACAAAATGACCGGCACTGTATATCTTAGATTTCCTGACTTGTTACAGTATGACTCGTATTGAAAATTTAAATTTTCTGCGTGGTTACAATATTACTCCTATTGTTTGGATTTTTTTTAGGTTACTCTATGGTTCGTGTTGTTTTTTTTTATTTTAAATTAAATTTTGGATCTACTACATGTAGATGGCAGCAAATTATATAGCTGCAGGACTGTAGCTCCCGGTCAGAAAAAATTCGGATGGACGATCCCAGGTCGTCCATCCGAATTTTTTCAGACCGGGATCTACAGACCTGCAGCTACAAATTATACAGATATATACAATATGATTCTTTGAGTTTGGATATTGTGATTTAAAATTGGAGTTATTTTTTTACTACGTAGTAATTACATAAGATAAAAAGTTAACAAAACATCATATTTTTACAGTCCAAATGTTTGTATTTCAAAGATAATCTGGAATTAATTTTTCCATTTAAAATTGTTTGTGAACATTAAAAGCTGTGAATATAATTAAAAAGATGCGAGAAATGAGTGTAGGCTTTCCTCATTAATCGGTCAACTACCGACCAAACAAATTTCAAATTTTCATCCTCTCAAATGTCAGCATTCCTCCGAGAGAAGACATGTAGATCGACAGATGTTTAATGCTCTCCTTAATGAATGCATCGTACTCATTCAGCTGTCGTCTTCCTGGAAACTATTCAAAAACTTTAAAGGGAAAAGTGCGAAATTTTAGATATAAACAACCACACTGGATATTATTCCATTATATACTGATACAGTACATTATTAATGCTGATGTGAATGTGTCAATTTGTTTGTGCTGTTTTTTGTTTGTGACAATCTGGAACAATACAGTAACTGTATGGCGATTGGCGGACTTCAACTTTTGTACTTTTCTACGACAAGGAGTTGATTTATGTCCGATTTTGTTTTCTCTTTTGACAATCGTAAAGCAGCGCACGTGTGAATTTATTAATTAATCTCCAGGCAAAACTTTCCTCATCACATTTATGAGTAAATCATTATACTTCTTTTAAAAAAGTAAAACTTACATTTAACATTGTACCAGTGCGTTAGTAATTATTTCCTGTCAGAGATTGATAGAGAATTTTAAAAAACAAGTCCAAGTCTAGATTCCGGACTTGTTTTCAACATTTTAAAGTCACACTTGCACAAAAAACTAAATCATAAATAGTATACATGTATATTTATTGACGTATATATCAAATTAAAACTGAGAACGTATGATATAAGTGAAAATCTACACATGTAAACCGATATAATAGCCGAGTGTATTTATTGTTTACAAATTAAATTAAAATAGTTTCTATTTAAAAAAAACCCACATCTAAAGGTCTTCGTTTTTCATTGACCCCGATTCTGGAAGCAACATATATAATCTCGCGTAGAAGTGACTCGTATTCGGTAATTTCATTAATCATACTACATTATGACAGTATGTTATACCTTGGACCTTATTCTGACAATTCGGAAGACAAATTGAGATGAAAATAATAGCGCATCTTTGACGAGTTATGTTTTTTATGTTTTTTGAAAACCTGTTCTGTGTAGAACTTTATACAATAGTATACTTAGGCCTAATATCAAAGCACTGTGTCATAATTTAAATTTCACTATTTACTGCCTCCATTCATTAGGTAATAAAATTGCCCGGTGTACATGTATAATCGCTGATTTGCTCATACATACTAAGACTACTATCGAATAATTTGATTTCGGTGATTTTTGAAAATATTCCCCGGCGTATCTGCCAATTGCTTCAATATACGTAATACACTACTATTACATGTTTATGTATAAACAAACAAGAACAAGTTCGGCGACACATTTTAGCTAGTGAGTTGTCAGCGGTCGAGATAAGTATGTCTGACGTCACATGGTGTCGTCTGCTTCTTTGCCACTGGGACAGAGAGGTCATCGAGGACAAAGCATGTCAAACATTTATTGCCCCTTATAGGAAGATAATTAATTCCCCTAATTACACTCCATTAAGCCGGAAAATGTCCTGACCGAAGGATCTTCTGCTTCGAAGCTTGATATTGAGGTTTAAAAATGACGTATCTGCGATTCTTGTTTGTTTTTTAACTTAAAAAATGTTACATTAATTGATCATTTGGACGTTGTATTTATCTGTTTTGATTCACGCTCAAAAACACTTATCCGATATAAAAGCTAGAAATTCATTTTAATTTTCATTACATATTCGGTGCTTGATTATATGATGTTATAAAATTCTTTACGTGTAAGTAAAGTTTCAACATCTTTCAAAGGCCTGCATTTAATGGCCCCGCCCAGCTGGTGCAATTAATAAGACTCGGCCATCCCTCGCCATTACTCGTTTGTAGTCTTATGATGCGAGGATATTAAGTCCAGTCGTTTGACAAAACCCCGCGAACATAAATCACACCATCTGGCGGGGATTAGGCGCTGGAATCAAGGGACATAACCCGGAACAATAGGAGACTCGGTGACTGAGTGAAAATGACACAGAATCGGAATCAATGAACACTGTATGATATTATAATTTCTTTTGTCAGGGTAAGTTACTACATATGTAATTTTTTATCATATCTTGCAATGGTCGGGATAGAAAAAATTAAACTTTAAAATATTAGGCAATCTCTCTCTCTCTCTCTCTCTCTCTCTCTCTCTCTCTCTGAGTAACAAGATACGAAATACATGTACATACACACGTACATAAAGTGACTACATTGAAGATGAATTACATTGAACAGAAGTCTTATTTTCAAATAATTTTGTTTGGGTTTGTATAGAAACATTGTGATTTTCAATTTACCTAAAGAATTCCTGGATCACTGAAGTAAATACGGAAACTTAATTTTAACAACATGTCTTAAATTCCATAGGTTTTCCAATTGTACGTTTAAATGCTCTAATGCTCATTACATGTATTTCGTGGAATAGCTGCTACTGTATCGTTTCTTCCTTCAGTTGTACAAAAAAATGTACGTTTAAAAAAGTTTATTAAGAAATTTTGCATCATAGATTTTGTAACGTTTTATTGGTTGAGGTTGATCCAAATTCGACATCCAAGTAAACCAATTCAGAAATTTGAGAGATTTTATTATTTTATTTCTTCGTGTTCAGACTTTCTCCTATACGGTACGTACGGTGTGTTGCAAAAGGAAGCAATCCATGTTCAGTTGTTAGTACTTTTTTGTTCCTTTGCCAAGCAGTTAAATACTTAAAATTGAATTGATGAATACATGGGCGGGCTAATGTATTGGTGAAAGACATCAATTTAATGCATGTAATATTTTTCATTCGTGATAATTTAGCCGTTAGAGAAAGATAAATAAGACAAAATGTTATCTTGAGACTTCTTTGATCCCTAGCTAAGCTGTATTGAATTGTTTAGCTTTGTGGAGATGAAGCAGTAATCCTCTTCAATGGGACAACGTAAAGATCCAACCATTTTACAGCTTTCTCACAGGCTTTTGCCAATTAAACTCTCACCATCACCCCCCTCTCTCTCCCCTCTCTCTCTCTCTCTCTCAAACTTTTTATTGTGCATGTACAACTTTAATCTAATCAGTAAAGTTTAATTAAAGTGACGTCACAGTGAATGAATCAAACTTCCTTGACACCGATTGGTCGAAATGGACAGGTATTAGTGACAAGGACACATGTCAAGTTCCCGTCCCCACTTCCTCGCCCAACGAAACCGGTCCGTGTTCTTATACGCTCTAGTATCACACGCACTATAGATTACAAGCTCCCCTAATTAATTAATATAATGAAATTAATAAGGACATTAATCCTGTCGTTATCAATAAAAACAAGAAGTTTATGATCATGATGAAACGGCCCCCTCACTCCATCTCCACGAGTCGATTTGCGGTTGCATATACTTATAATTTTTCATTCACTCTCGTGGTGTTTTCACATAAATATGTAAATACTAGTCTTATCTGGAAATTAGTATAAATTTTGTTGTCAAGTCTTGAAATCAACAGTTGACAAAGTGTTTTCTAAAAGTGAGTGGAAATTTTGTGCCAGGGAATTAAATCTATAACAAAATCTACATGTATAGATGGATATTCCTGTAAATAGCTTCAAATGCATAGTCTTTTCTAGGTAAGGCTTTTATTTTTCTTGTTTGTTTTTTATTCGATAGTTATTGATAAGTTATATTTCCTTTCTGCTTGAAATATCCTAAATAATTCTTTACAACAAATTAACAATAGGTAATTCAATACAAAAATTACTGAAACATCTCCCTCTCAGTTAAAAAAAATATTGCGGCATACGAGCCCCCCCCCCCCCCAAATTTCGCTTTGATTTTCCAATACATTTACTTTCGTTAAATTAGTGAGTTATATCATAGCATGTCTTCGCGGCCGACTTTCAGTTATCAGTCTTAAAACAAAGAAAAGAGAGCTTTGAGCGCATATATGAAAGTGGCGAAAATAAAATATAAGTAAGATCGAGTTCGAGCAACATTTCCCGAAAAAAAAATCAAATACAAGAGTTGGTTTACGGTCTGTTGATCAACCCATCTTCCCAAGTCAATGGTTTCTGACCTGATCTCGAGGAGAGGGCCGCATCTATTCACTTGGGAGTGCGTTTCGCGCAGAAGACCTTGTGACGTCATGAACACAGTTATGGTGATGACGTGAATAATTTTGACTTCCGGCAGAATGACAACAATGTATTTTCAATATTTACAGATAAATTCATTCCGTAAATCTGTACAGAGAAGCCTGGCAGCAGAAAATCGTCCGCCATGCGAACAAATATGCTAACTGCACCTAATGCTACATCGAATTTTTCATCGCCGAACACAAGAATACCCAGTAAAACTTACCACAATGAAGCGACACATGCGCTCAACATCATATTTTTCATTTTCTTTTGCTGTGCATTGGGAGGTGAGTTATAGATTTATTTTTATTAACTACATATATATAGTATATATAAGATTTTTTTCTCGAAAATCATTACAGTAAACTTTGTAACATCTTCAAACATACAAAAATTTCTCGAATCAAAATTAGCTGTAACAAACCAGAATGTTAAACATTGATTAGCCATACTTTTGATACGTAATTTTTCTTCACATGACAGTGTTGAAAAAAACGCAAAAGAGTCAATATTTAAGAGTTTATTTCACTTTCAGCCCTAGTTAGACAGATCATCCATGGGCTGAAGATCCGGCTGCCCTACACTGTGGTGCTGTTGGTCCTTGGGGTGTTGTTTGGGCTGCTATCCACAAACAATGCCACAGTCCACTCCTATGCCCGCGTGGTGGAGACAGACCCCCACCTACTGCTGTTCATATTTCTGCCTGTCCTTATCTTTGAATCAGCATTTGGAATGGAGGTTCATACGTTTATGAAGACTTTTATGCAAGTTTTACTCCTGGCCATTCCTGGGTTAGGTAAGTTTACAAACCTGCATAGTTGTGTACAGTTTGATGTCTGCCTAGTTGCAACATTATTGGGAGTTAACAGTCAACATCCTGACAAGTTAAAAAAAAATGGTTTTGGAAGATATGGGTTTGTTTACAGATACATGTACTTTAAAAGTCATAAGATTTTCTTGAGCATTGAAGAGGTCAAATGCATATAGAGACCTTTTCCCATGAAATCAATCAATCAATCCTTCACTCAATGTATTTATTAATCCATTAACTCCCCTTACCTGGTATCTTACAATCCATGGTCCACTTTCTTCGCTCCAGCGGTGGCGTCCCTGTTCACCTGTCTACTGGCCAGGTACCTGTTCACCTACGACTGGGACTGGAATATCGGCATGATGTTTGGTTCCATCCTCAGCGCCACGGATCCAGTGGCTGTGGTGGCTCTACTGAGAGATCTAGGTCAGTCGCCACACACCACATGATGAAAAAAGATAACTACCCACAGTTTATCCATTTGTGGACATCATAATACATTTTTGATTACCATTGTGGATTGTTAACTTTTTAATGGTCGGTACAAATAATTTTGTATATTCATTTCTGCCCATGATTTATTAACACATTGTTTCATAATTCATTGCAGGGGGGGGGGGGGGGGGGGGGGGGTATCCACCAAATAACAAAATTCAGTCAAAATGAATTAGTGATTTTACAGTATCTTAATTTTATTTTTATATTGTTTTTTAGGTGCCTCAAAGCAGCTGGCTATGGTTGTAGAGGGGGAGTCATTGATAAATGATGGAACAGCCATCGTCTTTTACAACGTGTTTGTTAAACTGGCAACATCAGAGGAAGGGCTTACTGGTAGGAAAAACATAAGTGATTAGATTAAAGTTACATGTACATTTGTTACTTTTAAACATATACATGATGTAATTCTTAATATTGGAAAACCACAAAATATCATCTTTTTATTATTCTATCAACTCTTTTAATCTTTTATTGCTAACACAGATATGGGTAAGATTTGATTTCTTTCAAATCTAGACAGTATATATATATATATATGAGAGAGAGAGAGAGAGAGAGAGAGAGAGAGAGAGAGAGAGAGAGAGAGAGAGAGGGGGGGTTACCTACAATCTTAGATTTTCTAGACTAGTTGTTAAATGAACTTTGTGTAGACATGTAGTGTTGATTTTACTGTATATATATATATATATGTATATAATTAAGTTGTAGTTTGTTAACTTTATAGCTGTTAGGTAAAAAATAGTAAACACATACACTTTTTTCCCTCATTGTCTGTTACAGGTGGAGAGATTGTGGTGGGGTTCCTACAGGTTGCCCTAGGGGGCCCACTGTGGGGGTTCTTTACAGCTAAAATCACTCTGTTCTGTCTGTCCCGAGTCTTCAATGATGCTCTGGTAGAAATCACAATCACCCTGGCCTCTACATACCTGACCTTCTACATAGGTAAGTAAAACCTCCACATACCTGGCTTTCTACATAGGTAAGTTAAGCAATCACATATCAGACTTTCTCCATAGGTAAGTTCTCACCTTCTACATAGTTAAGTAAAGCCTCCACATACCTGGCTTAGTACATAGGTAAGTTTAGCCTCCACAATCCAAACTTTCCACATATGATACTGTAGATAATTGTTAAGCCTCCACTTTCCTGACTACATGTAGGTAAGTTAAACCTCCACATACCAGACTTTCTAAATAGTTAATGGCGGTATGTTAAACCTCAACATACTACATTATTTTACATAGGTAAGTTAAGCCACCACATAACTAACTTTCTACATAGGTAAGCTAAGCCTCCACATACCTGGCTTACTACATAGGTAAGTTAAGCCTTCACATACCTAGCTTAGTACATAGGTAAGTTAAGCCTCCACATACCTGGCTTACTACATAGGTAAGATAAGCCTCCACATACCTGGCTGACTACATAGGTAAGTTAAACCTTCACATACCTGGCTTACTACAGAGGTAAGTTAAGCCTTCATATACCTAGCTTAGTACATAGGTAAGTTAAGTCTCCACATACCTGGCTTACTACATAGGTAAGTTAAGCCTCCACATACCTGGCTGACGACATAGGTAAGTTAAGCCTCCACTTACCTGGCTTACTACATAGGTAAGTGAAGCCTCCACGTACCTAGCTTAGTACATTGGTAAGTTAAGCCTTCACATACCTTACCTTCTACATAGGTAAGTTTAGCCTCCACATACCTGACTTACCTCGTAGGTAAGTTTAGTATGTATTGTGTGATGAGCTTGATAACAGACACTTGGTGTTTGACCACTGACTTTCTTTATTTGTGTGTCTCTAGGTGAGGAGTACCTGGGTGTGTCGGGGGTACTGGCCACTGTGGTCCTGGGGGTCACCATGAACTCAGAGAAGACCATGATCAGTCCAGAGGTGGAGCACTTCCTTCACAGGTAAACACCAATATGTACAACCCCCTTCATCCATTGTATCGCTATTGTGTAATGATATGATTTCATTTGAATTTTTTGCCAAATATTAAACATATACACCATATATATTCCCAAAGATTAAATTACTACAATAAACCTGGGCTTTGTTTTAGGAAAGAACTTTAGTCTTACAAATAAATTTATAAATGCCAATTATTCATCATCTAATAAAACCTGTGTAATGTACAAATAGGTATTGAAGTAATTTGAAGAAAATGTATTGTATACATTTTCTGGCTGCATTGACCAAATTGTCCTTGAGACCAAAAAGAATTACAACTATGTTATAAGTTCTTTTGTAAAACTCAGCCTTGCTAAAGGCTGCCTTAAATTTTGGTATATTGTTCGCAGAAAAGATGAAACAAATATATTGTCTTGCCTAAGGTATTGACGGTTGGTTTGTAATTGCAGATTTTGGGAGACCCTGGCCTACATAGCGAACACGCTCATCTTCATCATCGTTGGCATGGTGATCGCAGAGAAAGCCATTTTTGAAATCCACGGCATCGACTGGTTTTACATGTTTGCACTGTACTTCGGTATATTTGTCATAAGGTTTGTATCTCTTTATTCTAATGGACCTTTTATAATTAACATAAACCATATTTTAAGACACTTAAAATGTCAAACAATCTGGATGGCAAGGTGCAATCTAAGATACTATACATAACAGGGGACCTAGAGCTATTTGTCAATGCTTGGCCTTTGGAAGTCAGTGTTATGCAGCAGTCTGACAAATGAGGTCATTAATGAAGTAAGGTAATGAAAATAAACAACAATTAAGCGTGTGTAAAAGGCCAGGTAAATTATGTCTGACTCGCTACCTGTGCGGTGTGTTACTGGGGAAGTTAACAGTCCTATAGGTGTGAAGATGGGGGCATTCTCCTATCTCACAGACTCCCAGTCTATGACCAGTTGACTTTTAAAAAAAAGCGTGTGTTATAAAACAATAGTAAAAAGTTTTCATTTCTGAAGAATGATTGAAAACCTTTGGAACTGGATATCCAGTTTCACACATATCTACACATATAAAGATACTGTTTCTTTAGTGCATACAAAGTTGTTTGTTTTTTTTAAAGATTTCAACATACCATCATTGATGTGACACTGAATAGTTATCTTTTGTACTGTTTAGTTTGTAGGTCTGTAAGGATGAGATAAAGCATTTGCAATATATTTCAAATAAAACAAATATATGATCTTATTCCAGCTCAGTTACCATGGGTCAAATTAAAAGACAATTGGTCAAAGTGTACATATTAAATAGTTCTACATAGAATGACATATACAAACATTTTACATGTAATGGTGACAAGACTGTACTGTAGAATGTTCCTATAGGTGCAGTGTTCATGTTGATTACACAATGGATTTATAATTATGTGTAAACAGTGAACATCAGAGCAGCCCCCTCAGGTGTTGGACAGGGATTGCTTACTGTGAAAATTTCTAAGTTCAACATGCATCAACTCAAAAGTGTGTATGGGGGGGGGGGGGGCAGAAGAGTGAATAAAATTAAACAGAGTATTCATAAAAAATTCAGATTGTAATTTGCTGTCTAAATTATGGACAGATACACAGATCATATAGGTGTGGGTATAGCCACATATAGACTTCTCTGTACTGTATTCTGATATGTAGCCAGACTTCTCTGTACTGTAGTCTGATATGTAGCCAGACTTCTCTGTACTGTAGTCTGATATGTAGGCAGACTTCTCTGTACTGTAGTCTGATATATAGCCAGACTTCTCTGTACTGTAGTCTGTGATATATAGCC
>WFKH01011801.1:61519642-61529844 GCA_016163765.1 Magallana hongkongensis | reverse complement strand
ATTTGGGCAATCTACCTCTTACTGGGCAGTCAGTCATTGGTCTATCCGACTGTTACTGGGCAGTCAGTCATTGGTCGGTTTGCCTGTTACTGGTTAAAAAGCCTGTCATTGGGCAGGATTTGCTTTATCTGATGATGATTTGGAGAAAAGGAATTAATGCTGTACATGTATTTGTTTGTTTGTTTCAGGGCTGGACCAAAGAGAAGATCAAGTTACAGCTGGAGAACTCCTACCTGCTGGACTCTGATGACATCGATGTGTTCACGGTCGACTCGAGCATGAGCGATGTAGTTCTCATCAATGGTGTGTACTTTATTACTTCTACTTTTACAGCTTGTAATCACCAAAAGGTTAAACTAATGTTAGGCATTGATCAAAAGACAGGGATTTATAAGATCCAGTGTCATCCATTCGATTGGAAGTAACTTTTTTTTGGAATTACTTGTACATGTACCAAAATAAAATTTTTGATGATCAAGTCATACCTACTTAATTAGCTCACTTAATCTAGATTCATTTTAAAATATGAAGTAAACATGTTTAATGTATGTCAGTACTTTCAGTACTGTGATTAAATTTATCATAGTATTTTCCTCCAAGTGACAGCAATCTTCATAATACATACTGTAACAATGTCTGCCTTTTTGTGTTTTGTGTAGGACACGCCCAGAATGTGTTCACTAAAGAGGTGTTTACTGCACCCTGCTACATTCCTTGGACCGTTCTAAAACTAGAACTTCTGGTACCTATCACTTTCTGTCCTTCCTTTCTTACCAAGAAACATGAACTTAAATTTACTTGAAGTTGATATAACAATGTCAAATGGTGACTGAACGAGTCCGCCTTCTCTGTGTTTTGCAGCCAGAGAAGAGTCATAAGACGGTGCTCCTGATTGTCCCCACGGAGATGGGCCAGCCCACTCACTCCCAGCACGTGTCGGGTCACGACGCAAAACACGGACACGGGGCGTTTGTCCGCTCCATCAGTCAGCTGTGTCTGAAGCATGCCTCCAACCACCGGACCAAGGTCATGTCCAAGTGGAAGGTAAATAAACCCCACCCTGCCTTCTCCGGCTTCATTCGCCCACGCCTCAATTCCTGTCCATGTGTGGCCCCAGGCTCAATGCTGCCTCCCTCTCCCCTTGGAGGTAGTAGACAGAGAAGGCAGACACTGGGGGCCAACCCAATCCTAGAGGATGAGGAGATGGAGGGGGAGGAGTGACCCACTTTCTGGGAGGGGGAGTAATGATAAACACCCAGCTGTTGCCCTAGATCTGTGCCAGAAACTTTGTGTGTCCGTGACCTTAAAGTGTTCAAGTGTGTCTTCTGTGTTCTGTCCATTTGTGACACGTCTGTACTGAGATGAGGTGTTTTGTTACAAAATCATAGATATTAAGACTGTAACAATAAATGTTAATAGGGAAAAAATAAGTTATAAGGTGTAGTTCTACACTTTTAAAAGCTTTGTAATCACATGTGTTTCAGGCAAATGAACATCTCCAGGTATTTTCATTATTCAGATTCTAATTTCCATTGTATTTCATATTTTATATTTTTTTCCCTCCACATTTAATAGATTAGAAAAAATCCAAGCATTAAAAAATTCAAAAGCTGAATTATACAACTTATTCTTTTATAAATTTTCAACAATTATTGCACATTTCGAGCAGTAATTACAAGAAATGTTTTGAGAGTTACAAAGCACTGTACATTTGTGCCGATTACTGTAATTTGATATATTACAATATCTTTGTATCACAATGATTGTAGCAAATAAGGACAGCAGAGGTTTCTATTTTTTCTGTTATTGTTTTTGTTTGTGTTTTGTTTTAAATTTGGAAGTCGTCAAAAATTTTAATATATATTATTTCTTTCTCTATTTTTGCTCTTTATTCATTTGTTAATACAGTTACAATTTTGTTTTAATTTTTGATATGTAATTTGTTACTTTTAATACATACTAATATTTTAAAATAATATTTCTAAAAAATAATAGCTAAATGTCCAATTATCAAGAATGGTACTTAATTATTTCTTAATGCATGTACAGTCATTTAGTGAATTATTTATCATTTAATTAATCAGGAATCTCCCAAAAAGAATAATAAGAAGAAGAGGTAGGCTATCTATGAACTGCACTGGCTTTTACTGCTTCAATGTTGAGTCCCAAGCAGAGCTAACACAAAGCTTACACAAAAACTCTCATGTCACAGGGCCTGCATGGCTCACCAGAACATAGCACCCTTGTCTTAAGCACTCTACCACACTTGTATTAATGTTAACAGATTTTTGTATATGTGTGTATTGACTAACACTACTGGTGTTTTGTAGTAGGACTAGATTGTAGCCACAAACTCACAAACTAACCACTAATCATTGCAGAAAATCCAGCAAGCAAAGAGTCTAGGGCTTTTGTCCAGCAAAAATAAGGAGTTATCTCCCGATCAGAAAGTACATGTTCAGTTCCAACCCAAAGCAGAGAACCGGTAAGTGCTGGGAACCAGGTCAGTGAAGGATTAGTCAAGTCAAAGATTTGTAATGTAACCAGTTTTAGTCAAATACTTGTAACATTCACTGCAGTACATTTTAATTTTAAGATATTTGGTATATCAGAATTATTTTATCTTTTATCACAGCATGTTATGGTTGGAAAGGTAAATTGTATTGACAAGCTTTGTCTAAAATAATCCTCTTAATTTCTGTTTATCTAACCTCACTTTTGCACACATTGCACTGATTGTACCTTTAAGTTACTTGTGTAAGTTAATTTCATTGATATCTTCTGTGTTCATAATCTTCACTGAATGAGTTTTTTTCAGGTAAAATTTTTTTTTTGAATTTCTCTTTTGAATAATGTGATGGAAACAAATTGGTTTACAATAAATATGATAATCTTAACTTATAAATACAGTCAGATTTAAGGTTCCATTTTCTTTCCTGATACCGTGATAAATCACTTAAATCAGTAGTATAATTTTTCTTTCTGACAGGGAGAGGGCGTTATTTTCAGGAGTGCGAGCCTCCACCCCAGGCCTCCTGGAGGGGAGACCACTGAGGTCCCAGTCCTTGGACAACCAGACGGTCAGTACCTCGGACCCCACGGCCATCATACAGAGGTCAAACAGTTTGGACCCCCGCCCGTCCTGCAGCTCATCCCTCGAAATGGACAGCAGCTCATCCAATTACAATAACTGTACCTCAAATGCAAGGACTAACCCTAACTTTATACTCCGCTCCAGAATCATTGAGGAGAACGAGCAGCTTGTGTCTCCTGTTGTGTCTCCTATTGTGTCTCCTGTTGAGAGCCCAGCCCTAGCATTAAAGGAAAGCAGGAAGAAATCGGGGCACACTGTGGTTAGCCCCTCTCACTCAGTGAGTGACAGGGAGGAGGCGGGGTCTGACACAAGCTCCTCCCCTGGACATCCTGTGAGTGACCGCAAGGACTCTTTGACTGAACAGAAGCTGAACAATGTGTGCAAGATTATCAGTAATGGCATACCACGAAGTAATTCTGAGACTGAACAGTACAGCGATGGCGTACCACAGAGTAAGTCTGAGAGTGAACAATACAGTGATATAGTGAGTGGAACACAGGGGGACAGTGTGACCCCTGGGGGTGGGGGGACAGAGGGGACCTACGTCTGTACCCTGACTGTCAACAATGAACACCCCAGGACATCGCCCCAAGAGAGAGAGGAAACCAAATTCTGATTGTGTGATCAAACTCTGATACTAAATTCAATGTATGAATTTACTATACATACTCTTATTGTAATTATTCTATATGTACAATCTACATGTCAATTGTGATATTTTACTTTGTCAATAGATGTTTACATTCTTGTTATACAAGCGTAAAATATGTTTAATGTTTTATGTAACAAGTAGATGTATATAAATACAACCACTCATTTTATGTGTAACATTGAAGCCGACAGAGTTCATAAGATGCAAGTTATATGTTTTTTCTCTGATTGTAATTCAGTCCTATGTATTATGTACCTACTCTAAATCTTTTATACAAATGTACATGTATCCTTCATTCTACAAAAGTCTATATTTTGTATTTAACAGATTCTACACTGTCAAAAGTGCTGCCCAGGACAAGATAATATTAAAATATAATCAAAGCAATGGGTCTTATCCAGGTTTATTTTGGGCCTAAAATAAACTATGTAATTACATATGCAGTGATACTAGTATTCAGGAATTGACCAATTTGTTCCTATTTAAATTAAATGTCCATTGAAATTATCAGATGAGTTTATCTTTGGTATCACAAATACCTGTATGTCAAAAGTTATGCAGATAAATTGAGGAATTTCACCAATTTGTTCCTATTTAAAAAAATATGCATGTAATTTCAAATGCAACATTGAATAACAAAGTATGGACTATACATGTATGTTTGGTTCCTGTGAAACTTATCAGTTTTAGATTTCTTTCCAATAGAACCAGAGAAATGGCATATGGTAGAAAGTCACCAGTAACTGTGTCTAGGAAGGCTGATGTGCTACATTCCTCATTTATTTGTATTAATGTTATGAGAGGCCAAGTTGTATCACTGAAGTCTGACCCCTAAAGAGCCTGATGAACGGAGGAGGCAATACACTCTCATGTGTGAAATGACATAAACTGCAGTAAAACTATACAATAATATTCAATATGAATTTATTTCATTCTATAAAACATACATGTATCTGTGGGGTGTTGGGGCATAAAAAGCACCAATAACCAAGCCATCCTGTTTTTTTCTTGTCTTTTTTCTCAACACACACATTTATCCTTATGTCCGGTTTAATGTCACAACGAATAATGTCACGAAGGTCACATGACTCCACTCCATCACAGAAAGGTCACTCCAATGCCAAACTGCAAACCCGAATTTATACTGAAACAAAAAGTCAAATTTTTTTAAAAGAGGTTGATTTTTTTCTCAATTGTTTTTGAATCATTACATGTATGAGTTTTTGATGATAAAAATATGTTCATATTGACATTACTTCCTCAAATGTTTTTCCACTCATCTTATGTTCTTACAATTTCTTTCTCTATTGATCTCGTTACTCATCTCCTTTTTCACCGACTTCCATCTCCTCTTTCCCCTCTTTCATAGAGGCTCCCAGGGGTTACTTTTCACTTTATTCTCCTTTTTTCTTTTGCTCTCTTTCTTAAACATCTGACTACAAGATCTCTTTTTCACTCTCCGTCTCTTTTAAAAAGCTCTCATCAGAATTTTTCTCTTCATTCTCTCTCTCTCTCTCTCTCTCTCTCTCTCTCTCACCTGTCACCGGTCTGGGCTCTGACAGGCACCACATAGTTAAGCTCCAGCCGGGCTATGTTGCCCATCATCAGCACAATGCCCGCTCCGTATGCCAGGCGGAACTCCTCAGATAGCCCACGTAAGTTATCCATGATGGGTTTATCTGAAATAAGACATAAATATTACTGGCTGTACAATATTTTCAGGTGAGGTTAAGAATTTTAAAATTGTTTATTATAGCTCATTCAAGATCCAATTCTCTTATCCAATACATGTATTTGAGAGTATATCAAAAGAAAGGTGTAGAATGGATTTCAAAAACTAACAGATTATTTCCACATTTGTAGTAGTGAATGGTATGTTACAATAAGTACAATGACTGAGTACCAGACATGTTTGGAAGACAAAATTTTTAACTAGATTCCTACCTGTCTGTATGTTATAAACATTCCCAGCATTAACAAAGAAATGTGAGCGGAAGAAATCGCCAAATCCGCCTTTGCCCGGCCTGAATGGGAGGGGTGTGTACAAATGTAGGCCACTGGCCCAGTAGACATCACCACCCAGAGCGTTCCCTGTCAACAGATAAAGTACCAGCTTTAATAATGTTTAAAGACTAAACATTATCATAAAAATCACCACACTAACGTTCTGTCAATACACACTAATCGTTCTGTCAATACAGAGACCATGTGTACTTTATGTACAGCAAAACTTGAATATAACTAACACTAATGTATCAAAATTTACAGCAATAACAAATTCTTATTCATGTTCCAGCAAAGTTCTTATATAACCTTATAGAAAATTGTCATATATACAAGTAACGAACATGGCTATTACGAATTTACAGCTATAACCAAGTAATTTTAAGACTTTTTATAATGAATCCGCTATAAGATTTCTTACAAATTTGCAATAAACAAATAGCAAAATATGGTTATTACAAAGTTTTTTTAAAGGTACTTTGAAATTTGCTATAAGAGAGTTTTGCTGTGTTATACTAAAGTTCACTGGGGAGTACAATGTACATGTAGTTAGAAATGCACAGTATTTCCTCACAGAATCTGCGACCACTACACTGTAACTAGGTCGCTGACCACTGGACTCACCCTCACTATGAGGACCCACACCCTTGGTGTTAAACCCTCGCAGTGTCAGTGGACCCCCCAGGAAGAAGCGGTCGTTGATGCGTATCTCGGTGTTAGGGTTGGGGTTCTTCATGATCCCTCCGGCAAGGGACAACTGAATGACCTAGATAACAGACAGAAACCTTTGACAGACAAAATGTATACACAGAGGAGATGCCAATGTTATATTAGCCAATTTTATAACGTCATAAAAAAAGTTTTGAGAAATGATCACTCATATCTAGATTGCCGTAATAGACATTTATTTTTTTAATTGTATTTGTCTGATGAAAGAGTAATAGACAAACAAAGTCAACATTTCATTGTTGCAAAATGAAGTATTTCACAACATTGATCACTTATCATATGTACATGTATCAATAAGTCCTGATCATGGAATTTAAATTTGACATTTTGTATCCTTGTTTTTTATTCTTTACTTACACTGTCAAGTATTAATGTCTTGTTAAACTGCAACTCCATATCGTGTCTAAAAAATTCCACATTTCCTCCAAGACCTGCAAATTCCTGTAAATAGAAACCAAGTATTTAAGTGTATAAATTTGCTTTCAGTTAGATTTCGTCTTGGTGCTCTTTGTATTGTGTTTTTTGTTTTGTATTTTGTATTTTGATTGTTTCATTTGTTTTGTTTAGTTATTTTGGTTTGCTTGTTTTCTTCAATTTTATTTTTTTTTTAGGGGAGGGGATGGGAGGATCTGAGGCTTTTTGTACAAATTTTCAAAAATAATGGTTGATAATTTAAATGGTTTTTTTAAGGGTAGGGTGGAGTGCGTTTACCTGCTCCATTTTGATGAGTGATCCGTGACTAGGTAAAATGGAGCTGTCCCTCTCATCTCGTGTGAATTGGTGCTGGTAAATACAGAGAAAACATGACAAGTAAGCTTCAGTGTTCAGCTGTGCTAGGCTAATAATTCAACCTTCTAAACCTGTTTACTCCTTATATACTACATGATTATTAAACAAATTTAAAATAAAACACATAGGCCTATTTAATATAAAAGTGTTAACAGCAACAGAATATTAATTTGATAATAAACACAATGGTTTATGGGAATACAGATAATTTACCCTGATTGGACAAAATTCCATCAAACTTACTGTAAATGATACAGGACTACACATTAGACTTATTTTAGTTGTTTAGTAATAATGCCACACTTTCTTTGACACTAATTCTGACACTGGAATTACTTAACACAGGAATGACTTTAACACTAAGCTTACATTTACACTAGAATTACTTTGACATTAAACTTACTTTGTTACTAGACTTACTTTAACAACTGACTTAATTTGACACTGGAGCTACTTTGACAGTTGACTTACTTAGACAGTGGACTTACTTTGACACTGAACTTACCTTGTCATTGGACTTACATGTACTTTGACGCTTGACTTACTTTGTACCTGGACTTACATTGACACTGGACCTACTTTGTCCCTGGACTTACATTGACACTGGACCTACTTTGTCCCTGGACTTACATTGACACTGGACCTACTTTGTTCCTGGACTTACATTGACACTGGACCTAGTTTGGTGCTGGACCTACTTTGTTCCTGGACTTACATTAATTGATGCTTAGTCTGAATAAAACCATCCCCCTTCTCCTTACACTCATCAGGGTCTGAGAGGTATCAATAATAGGTCATCTTCACACGACCTCTACATTTGCATACAATCTAAATATACCCCAACCAACACTTCTATCTGTTTTATGAGAGGTGTAACTCTTCAATACTGGAGGTTACATAAAAAACAAGCATGAATTAATTTTTCTATCTCCTTTTGAAGAGTTCCAATAGATTTTCTAAAGCAGCTAAAGCCCTTCCATGATTGGTTAAAAGTAAAGGTCGTGTGAAGATGACCTATCGATACACCTGTCAAACCCTGACAGGTGTAAGAAGAAAGGGGATGGTTTTAATCAGACTGATTGACGCTGGACCTACTTTGACGCTGGACCTACTTTGACAGACTTACTTTGACACTAGACTTACTTTGACACTTGACTTGCTTTGACGCTGGACTTACTTTGACAAAGGACTTACTTTGATACTGGACTTACTTTGACACTGGATTTGACACTGGACTATAGTTTAAAAAAATGACTGACTTTGACACTGGACTTACTTTGATACTGGACTTTAAGGAATGGCCGGCCTGTTCTCTGACTGTGAAGGAAGTCGACCTGTCCAGGGTCCGTAAATCTCTCCAGACACCCTCCCATCGCAAACAGTGGTCACCAAAATTTGAGGGAAACTGAATCAAAATTACTGACATTTAATGCATGAATTAGAGGGCAAGACTTACAAATATTATGTTCAAAATGTCAAATTTTCATTATATTGTGAATATATACTTTTTTCCAAAAGTTAGTTTACTCACAGTGAAATCAAAGTTGACACCCCTTGATGTTTCTTTGAATCCACTCCAGGGATACTCTAAGTTCATTTTGTATACAGATGTAGAAAACCTGTCAACAAAGTGCAATAAAAGTACATCAAAATCCTGTAAACATATTGTGGTACATTAAAATAAACAGGGACTGAGAATGGATTAAGGACTATTTATCAATACATGAAATAAATTCCCCTAGATCTGTTCTTTCTGCTAGTCTTCTCTAGATTTGTTGTCGTTAATTCATTTCTAAATTGTATAATACAAGATGTTTTTGACAGATAAGGGTCTAGTGAATGATTGATGTTAAATTATAAAGCAAGATTCTTGTACTATTTCATTAAGACACCAACTTTAAATGATGTAACAAAGAGTTATTATAATGTCTTCTTTGTCCTTTAGGATGTTGTTTACCTGACATCAGGGTTGCCGTTCAAGGGTTTGGAGAAGCGGAGTGCTCCTCCATGGTCGCCCTTCAGACTTTTGTTGTATTCCAGGGCAACGTTCTCTGCTCGACCAAACGTGTTAGGAAACTGTAGGCGACTGACCTTAGAGAGTCAACAAAGCACGATTAGATCAGTGACTGTGTGATCTGTATTAGTGAGCTAAACAAGTCTTAATCCACTGAAAAACTATTCATTTCTGATGAATTGATAAAATATGAAACAGTTACTCAATATGGTATGTCTATAATAATAGTGTGTTCTCTTAGATTCTAAAAAATGTATCTTCACAATGACTTTTAATTGCTGTATTTTTGGTTTATCCTGCAACTACCCCTTGCATTGACCGAATAAAGGTAACCCAATAAACCAAAAGCTATATTTGGTCAATGCCCCAATATAGCCTCGTGCATTTAACCAACGTTTAAAGGGACCTAGACACGTTTCAGATGAAAATTTTATTTTTGATTTTTATGTATAGGATAGTTTACTTGTGTATTTTGAATGATTTACCAAAATTTGAATGTTAGAAGTCATGATACAAGCGAGATACAGAGGAAAGAAGTCGTTGTTATGTAAACAAAGCTCGAGTCTTATATTTGTTTACAAAATAATGTAAAGTAAAGAAAGTACCATTTCTTGACAAAATAACTTGTGGAAACAGGATAAACTCATTCAATGTGTTCATAAATAATTTTATCAACAACAAAAAGCGACATTAGAATGAAACTTTCATCAATACAACACATATGTAAACAATAACAGGACTCGAGCTTTGTTTACAAAACAAAGAATTTTAACCTCTGTAACTCGCTCGTAACTCGACATTTGACCTTCAAATTTTGACAATTAAAGCATTAAAAATATCCATATTGACCATTCTAGACATTAAAAATGAAAAAATAAATTTTGAAAAAATTGAGCTCAAATCGTGTCCAAGTCCCTTTA
>WFKH01011801.1:61477658-61519542 GCA_016163765.1 Magallana hongkongensis | reverse complement strand
TAAATGCATTGTGACGTCATCTTTCTTGCCTCGTTTACGCCATGGCGTTATGGTTTCAACTGCAGATCTGCAGCGAATTTTGTCAGATAAAGCTCGTTTGAGGGGCAAAATATGATATTATGTTGCAGGATAAACAAAATACATGATAACTGTCTTGAAATATAAGTGATATTTGGGCTCGGGTCGAAAACGTGAAGAGGGCTCGGCAAGCCTCGCTCGGTAAGCCTCGCCCTCTGTCACGTTTTCTTACCCTCACCCAAACAGCTTATATTTCAAGACAGTAACCATGTATTTTATATTTCATGTAAATGATCAGTTACATGTATTAGCAGACCTGTATAAATTGATAATTCCCTCTTTTTTTAATAATATCAATGAAGCATAGATGTATACCATTGTAGAATTGTTATAATATCAATGAAGCATAGACTTTTACCATTGTAGAATTGTTATAATATCAATGAAGCATATATGTATACCATTGTAGAATTGTTATAATATCAATGAAGCATAGACTTTTACCATTGTAGCATTGTTTTCTCCACCAAATGTGGCATGTATTCCCCCGCCAAACCAGCGCTTCTCCTTCATGTGAAACGTCACGTCATATCTGTCGTCTTCATCCACTACAAACAACAAAGAGCTGCCCCATTAGTTAAGATCTAATATCTGATGTTTTGTAACAAGAACATTTCACCAAGACAAGTATCCGTGACGTCAGTATCAGATCATCACCAGAATGCAAAAGTTTGAAAAATTAGTGATTATTCAGAGGGAATTGGGAAAATTAACATAACCGTGACCATTTAAAAGATGTTCTGATGTTTTGATATTAACTTTAACAAAACTGATGACAATTTGGGAGGGGGGGGGGGGGGGAATGCTCAGTGGAAAAAAAGGGACTATAGTTTGCATATATTGAACTGGGTCATTCTGTCCCCTCCAATTATAGACATCTACACTAAAAACTTGGAGAAGTGTTTTCATTCATTACCCTCATATAGTTAGACAAGATTGAAGTTGAATGCATTTTTGATTCATATACATGTGGATGGACATTTCACGTTTATCAATGGACTTCTGCGTACCGTTTTTTGTTGTGTCTATCTTGATTTGGACTGATTTGAAGATGTTTAGCCGACTGAGATCCATTTTTGCTGACTGACACAGCAACAGCATCTACAAAACAAAGGTGTACAAATCAATATATATCCATCACATTTTCCAATAACTATTCAATAGATAAGTATTCTCTAATTTATAAATACTACGGTCAATTACTCCTTCTTACCTCCTCAACTGTACTTGCTGTAAATATGCTTTCAAGTTTCTTCTGTATGAAATCATCCTTCGTTTTTTTAATGCCCTCTACGATGATTTTATTCACCCTTGCCTTCATAAAACAATGTAATAGGGATCATAAAAATTGGGTGACATATTAAAAATTGGTCAAATATAAATAAACAAACAATTCTGAAATTTTCCTCTCTATATGTCTTGTATCATGGTGTAGCTTGTTTTCATAAATGTGCAAAACAATTATTTTCATACGAAATTAAGAACTTTATGAAAATTGAAAGTGATTCAGAAAATGAGAAATTATCGTTTAAAGTTGCTTACAGGGATCTCAGCTAAAGTAGAAGCCTCCAACTCCATCACCTGTGGAAAAAATACGTGTATTTATTCAATCTGTCAAAATGTAAAATAACAACATCGGCCGACGCAACTCTTTGCACTACCGCATAGTGTAATGTAGCGTATGCTCAAGGACAAACCGGTCTTTAAAAACAAAAGAAAAAGTATCGATTTTTTATTGCTTTCAAAAGTAAAACTATCGTAGAATATGAGACACAATTTACTTCAGTATACAGATACCTTTCCTGTCTAGTGACACGGATAGATTTTCTACAAACCTGTGTCGACGTGATGGACCCCGCACAGCAAATTCGGGATAAAAATCAACCGGATATAGAAACATGACGCTAATAAATAACTTTTCCGGATTAAACTAGAGAGAGAGAGAGAGATTCATTTGGAAGTTATTGGAGATACACATGTATTTTTTTTATTTTACAAAACTCAAAACTACTTTAGAGGTAATATGAAACTACTTTTTAACTATGTAAAGGAAGATTTCTGACTCTTATTAGTGGGGTATATACTAGTATTAATCAAATCTAAAAAAAAAAAAAAGTCCAAAAATTACTAATTTTTTTTTTTTTTACGTAAAAATCTCGTAAAAAATCTCGGATTGAATTCAAGTTATGAAGTTGAAATGACACAATTTTTCCTACATGCATGCACCAGACCAGTTCGTTTCAATATGTTTCAAGTATATTGAACTTATTACAGCGCTTTTTAAAATCGAAATATTTTGATAAACATACATATTGTTGAGAACGGATTTTTTTGGGAGATGTGCATGTAAGATTTGTTCGTAATTTATTCTTCACTTTCTTATCCTTCCTACTTTAAGTGGCACTTTCCCGGGAAGATCCGGATCTCCCCAACCCCTGGAAAATTTAGATTTATTTGTGAAGTTACTAAATAGGCCTTAGCCCCCCCCCCCCCCCCCCCCGTAAACAAAATCCTCCATAGATCCGCCTTAAATTTGGGGGGAGGGGGGATTCTCGATAGAAAAAGATACAAAAATAAATGTTAATCAAGAGCGTTTATTGACTGTCTTTGAACTATTGTGACATCATATTTCCGAAACGATATTTTAGATACGATAAAATGTTGTTGCGGCATTCTTTTAGAATACGTAAACTTTGAAAAGATATCGACGTAAAAGCCGTCGGATACACCCCCTACCATTGATTCTACTGAAGACGAAGTATTCACCCCCCCCCCCCCAAAAAAAAGCAAAAACAAAAACAAAACAAAAAACTTTAACCTTTTTAAGCGGGTACATGTATATACATATTGTTTTTTAATGTAAATTTTATGATGCAAATCTTGTAAACATGGGAGATATGGGAATAAAAATTTCAGTGTTTTCACAAAGTCTTCAAGATTTATAGTGCTAAAATGCAAATTTTAGGTATAAATATGTGTAGACTTCATCTTAATAATACTTTAATACTTTTGTTTAAAGTAGAATTAATATTCAAACGTTTTAATCATCGTCCACAAAAATGAAGTCACAATCCAGAATTGACTCAAAATTAATAAGAGTTAAATTGTTGGGTTTTTTTTCTTACAAAAGCACTTCGATTGTCAAGCTATCAGTTATTCACTCAGACCTCCTTGCATCACCAGAGCTGTGGCTTGTACAGTATACTCCGGCGTTCGAATCTAAATGGATCTTTTTTTCAATAAAGGAGAAAATCAGTAATTCATGTAGGTTTATCCTTGATGCTATATGTGCTATAATTTATATTATTAATTAACCGATGCAAGTTAAAGTATATCTTATAAGACATTATATCGATCGACAGGCCTTGTACGCGCACCTGTTCTCTCCCCTCCCCTTCTCCTCATCAACGGATTAGGATTTTGAAGTTTGGAGTTGTGTTTGTGTGTGTTTCTTTTGTTTTGTTTCGTTTATTTATTTATATATTTTTATTTTTTTTTTTGGCTTGTCAAGTTCTCTGGAAAGTCTTCCCTCCCCCTTTCAAAAACGATGCTGCGTGCCTGTATCATCATCCAAGACAAGATCGAAGTTGTGTACAAAAATATCACTAAAGTCTGTCAAGAAGCAGTTCAATTGAGCGTTCTGTGCAAAAACTTAATGATTGATTGATTGATTGATTGATTGATTGATTGATCGATGATTTGTTTGAGATGAATGAAAGAATTAAATTAAGTGCGGATAAAATTTCGTCGAAGGAATTGGTGCGTTGTTTTATCTTCTGAATGTTATTTGTGAAATAAAACGTAAACGGTTAGCAATAAATTTTTTTTTTAATTCAAACTGAATTTTAAAATAAAAACATTTAAATTTACAAGCCGTTTCCTTTTATAATTGTAAAACGAATGCAAAATGATGGAAATTCGATTAAATAATTTTCCTTTAAATTTATTATTATTCCCTGAAAATAAGAGTTAAGACTAGTCTTGTTCATATCTAAACATAATTTTTATCCGACAGTTGACATATGATTAATTAGTGAAATAAACAAATAAGCGCACCTGTTCCGGTTGACCTTGTTGATCAGGGGTCGACTTTCCAAATATGGTAATTAGCACGCGCCTTCTCAAGTTTCTATTCGCGTTTTCAATAACTTAAATACAATCTGATGAGCAGAAAACTTTATATTGGTCCCTAATTATATTTTAAGTATACAATACTATACAGAAAAGGAATTTTTAAACATATATTGAAGGCCGCTTGAATACGAAACTAAGTCTACGAAGTGAAAGTTACTTCCGGATTTTCCAGAGTTCGGTTGTCGAATACTTGTGATTTAATTATTGCGATCCGAGGAGAGGACGGAAGTGTTTAAGTGATAAGTTTTCAGGCTGCATTTGTAGCTGGTTGTGTTTCTGGACTCGGGATTATTCAAGATGCCTGTGTTCCACACAAAAACCATAGAAAGCATTCTGGAGCCAGTGGCTCAGCAGGTAGGAAAAGTTGTCTGCCCTTTGTATTTACATCTTCATTCTGTAATAGAATGAGAAGAGGAAATGGTCGAGAAACAATTGAATTTAATTCACTTGGAATTAAATGTGTCATTTAAAATAATTGTAAAAACGTGGAATTTCAAAAATTTTATTTTATTCACCAGCTGTTGTAAAAGTTGCAAAAAACATCTAATGACAATGCTACATAGTCAATTAGTCATGATAGTGAACATGTTTTCTTCTCTATCTTTTTGCACTTGAAAATAAATAAGAAGACAAAAGAATTGTGACAAGCCCCCGTGCATAATGTCACAAATCACTTTGTCCTGTGAGAAGTACTTGTTGTCTTGTGCAATAAATAATTAATATTGTTGATATCCTCATTTCTAAAATTCTCCTCTTAAATTTAAACTCTGTTATAATTAGGGTGTATAGTGCAATAGAGAGTTCATAGATCCATGGAGACTCAGAGAGAGAGAGAGAGAGAGAGAGAGGAGAGAGAGAGAGAGAGAGAGAGAGAGATCCCTCAAGTATATATAAATTTCATGATAAACAAGAAGTGATACATATTATTTTGACCTATCACTATCTAACACATGATCACACAATCCACATAACCTATTATTACATAAATGTCAGATAAGCAGTGTTTTCCCACATAACACAGGTTTTTTTTATCTGAGAAATAAACCTGTAATATCTGCAATCACTGATGCAGAAAGCCCTTCTCTTGCAACTATAATGTTGCATTATGCTGTGTAAATTTTTGGGTAATTTTGTGAATTATAACAATTGACAGATTTAAATGTTTGATTAGACTTAATATAGGGTATTACTAAACAAAAAAGATGGGAGAGCAGAACATACATGTAGATAGTGATAATTAGATACAGTTGGTTTGGGAAAAGGGAGGCTGAGTCACTTAAATGTCATTTTAATAAAAACTACAACATGAGCTGTTGGATGGTCCATTAGCTGGGAGGGACGTATTCTTGAAGATTGGCAAAAAGTCATTGACAAGGAAATGAACAAGTCATCCTGACAGATGGATAAGTGTATCGGTGATGACTTTTGATGCCCAGCTCCTGCTACTTGTTGCCGTGGGGCTGTGCCAATTGCTTAGTGACTAACTTCTCGTGGATGAGATCACAATTAAGATTCTGTGATTCCTTTTAATTGTTTTTGATAAAAGAACACTATTACATCCTCACGAAGGGCACCAGCTTACTCTTTTCTGGTATAATGTTTGTTTGACCCTTACATAGGGATGATTTATCACCACACCAAACCAACATGTACACGTGCTACTGTCTTAGACAAAAGGTATTCAATTATAGCAATATCTCATCAAAGCTTTATCAATCAAAGATATAAAGAACACCAATTTTAGACCCATTGCATTATTCAATATTGGCATGAACCCCAGTCAGCTGGGGCTTAGCCTATCCAGTGTGGAATCAAATCAATCACTTGTGAATGTTCCTTATTTTTCTATGTCAATATTGTAAGAAGTAAGGGCCTATTAGAAGTGATCAAATTAATATTTGTTGGAGCTAATGTTTTCCTCAAACAGTGGATCAGCCTCTCTATAGATGTCCATTGAATTGAGGGGGGGGGGGGGGCTCAGTTTACTGGTCAGGTTGTCTAGACAGCTCATTTACATGTATCAGTAATCACACACAAAAACCCCACAGCATCCAGCAGATAGTGAAAGCTAATCACAAAGTAGCTCGTTCTTGTCTGGAAATGATTTTATTGGAAGGAGTTTTTAGTTTACAGCTTTACATACAGTCTTCTTCAGAGCATGAAGTGTAAAAAGTTGACTAACTCACACCTGATGACATCTCATTTCTAAACAGGATTAGCATGATCTTACCTTGAAGTGAGGGGGTGGGTGAAAAGGTCAAGGACAAATAATCAGCCAAAATAAAATTTTGTATACTGTCTTGGAAGAGGTTTAAGATCTTTACCATGTCTAAATTATACATGAAGTCATGGTTTATCCAACATAATTGGATTGATGTTTAGTGAAGTACATGTTGTTATAGCTTTTTTTTAATTATTGCACTTGTACTAATAAGGAAGTGCTAAGTCATCACTTGGTAGCAACCTGCGGTGTACTAACACTTAGTGACAGTGATGGTATTGTAGTGGAGTACTTATATAAAACAGTTTATCTACAATCTTGCACATGCCATCACTTTAAATTCCACACTCACAAGCCCCTCTGTTCAGTTTGGTATCTAGACCTGCTGAATATTTCAGGAACGATATACCCCACTAAGAAAAGAAAAATGCGTCTTTATGCCCTGAACTCAATAGCATGTGTAAGCTGAGTCAGTGCTCTGTGGAGGGGGATGATATCTGATAGATATAGTTTGTTAATGAATTAAGGGGTCACATTCCTCTCAGTTTGTGTAGTATGACCTCATTAGACTTCCAGCAGGAGTCTAACACTCAAAGTGATAATTAAAGCATAAAGATTTGGAGAAAACAGCTATATGTACTTAGTATGATTCATACAGGCTTCCACATCTCTAGAGAAATAATATTACACAGATGGTCAAATGTTTCCAGTGGAATGATCCAATGCTCTGAGGAATTTTGGCTGAGGATTGACTCTGATTCAACAGACTCTGACCAGTCATAAAGAAAAGGTCAAGGCCATCTCTACACTATTGGCAGCTGTCCCTGCAGATTTTTATATAATATCAATTGTCTATCTCTTTATGAGTATCTATAGATGGTGTGCTCTGTTTGAATAATCTTGGTCATTGATGTATGGGGACGTGGCACTGTAACCTTTTTGTTGATAAAACTGAATCACTGGGGTTTAAGGAATTTGAAATATTTTGATAGTTTATTTAAAGTTTGGATTGCAACTGTTTGGAGATAGGATTGATGCAGTGAGACATTTGTATGTGATTTTGGTGATGAGGGGGGAGTGTTGATAGCCCAGCTACAATCGAAGTGTGCACTGTGTAGGGAAGGGGGAGGGGGGGTTATGTACAGCACACACACAGGTGTGGGGGAGGAGTAGGAGGGTGAGATATGTGTATCTTAGTGTGGTACACTCATTCAAGGGAATAGGTTTAGTATTTCTGTGTGGTTTTGGGGGGTGTTATTATAGACGAAAACACAACACTAAGCTAAGTTTGCACCACACATCCAGTGGGGGGGAGTGAGGGGGAGGGCTGTGTGTTAGTGTGTTATAGAGCATTAGAAAACAGCTTAGTTTTAATGTAAACTGCACACTCAGGTGTAAGAGATATTGCTTTAGTATGAACCACACAATCAAATCAACCACACACTCAGATTTGCTTGTGTATTTGGGGGAGGGGATGTAAGCAGCAGGGAAGTAAGAGCATGAGGATACAATGAAGCTTTGATAGTTTGAACTAAAAACCACAACATAACCATTAACGGTTAACCAGATGTGTGTTTACTGATAGGCTGAGAGCCTTACTTGTAATAAATACATGTAGGATGTAGCTAGAAGATTTCAGCTGAAAGGGGGTGTGGGATGGTGGTAGTGTAGATAGAAATATTGGGGGGGGGGGGGGGGGGGGGGTGAGGGGGAGAGGGGTTGGTGGGGGGGGGGGGGGGGGGGGGGGGCGTCTACAGGAACATGCCTTGTTGTAGGGGGTAAGCTGCTACAGGAGCACACACCACATGTTGATGACCCGCTGTGTTTACACCTGGAATCTCTCAAAGATCTGTGGTATTGTGTAGTTTCAATGATTGTCATGTTCCTGGTGTTCCTGTCAGCATCACACAGTGTGTAACAGATGATGGAGACTGAAGGCAGAGAGAGGGAGAGAGAGAAAGAGAGTGAGAGAGAGAGAAACATGATGGAGACTGAAGGCAGGGAGGGAGAGAGAGAGAGAGTGTGAGGAGAAAAAATTTAGATGAGGGCTTTTTTGAATAGACAGAGTGAAAAATATATTTGGTAGTCAGATGTTCAGAGAGAGAGAGAAAGAAAGAGAGAGAGAATAAAGTGGGAGCTTTATGTATTATAAAACATTTCACTCTGTGATTGATCCAGTTAATCTGGTGATTTGGTGATTAGCTTTTGAAGTGCCTGCCTTGATTTCTTAGGGAGAATCAGTGCATTGGGTGATTTATCTCCCTTTCATTAGGGATTAGTATTAGGGATAATAATCAGTGATATAACATCAAAAGGAGAAAATGAATACTGCTGACATGCCTAATCTGAAATTAATCGGAATTAACTTATTGAAAAGTGAAATCAGGAGAACTATTGGGAGAGCAACAACAATGTTACAGTGGTATGAATTGTGTTCTGTGTACAGATAATATTAAAGTATTTAGCTAAGTGTTCATACCTCAAATTAAGTGGAATCAAAATTCTAAGAAAATCTCTCAGGAAGTATGTAACAGTGATTGTTCAGTGGCTAGATGCCCCATCTATCGGATATAGTTTAAGTTTTTGTAATACATGTAATTTTGCGATGGATGCTGCATTAATTAAAATCATATGTCAGACATCTGGTGACTTTATCAGGGCATGACAGTTGACTCAGTTTTTAGCTCACCTGAGCCGAAGGCTCAAGTGAGCTTTTCTGATCAAAATTTGTCCGTTGTCTGTCATTGTTGGCGTTGGCGTTGTTGTCGTTGTAAACTTTTCACATTTTCATCTTCTTGTTCAGAACCACTGGGCCAATTTCAACCAAACTTGGCACAAAGTATCATTGGGTGAAGGGGATTTAAGTTTGTTCAAATGAAGGGCCACGTCCTCTTTAAAGGGGAGATAATTTAGAATTATTGAAAAAATTTTGGTATTTTTCAAAAAACTGATTGCCAAGAAAAGCTAAAACTTGTGTGAAAGCATCCTTAGGTAAGGTAGATTTAAGTTTATTCAAACCATGATCCCCGGGAGTAGGGTTCGGCCACAATGGGGGGTCGAATTTTTACATAGGAATATATAGGGTAAATCTTTTAAAATCTTCTTCTCAGAAACTAATCAGCCAGGAAAGCTGAAACTTGTGTGGAAGCATCCTCAGGTAAGGTAGATTCAAGTTTGTTCAAATCATGAACCCTGGGGGTAGGGTGGGGCCACAATAGGAGGTCAAATTTTTACATAGGAATATATAGAGTAAATCTTTAAAAATCTTCTTCTCAGAAACTAATCAGCCAGAAAAGCTGAAACTTGTGGAGAAGCATCTTCAGGTAAAGTAGATTCAAGTTTGTTCAAATCATGATCCCCAGGATTAGGGTGGGGTCACAATGGGGGGGTTGAATTAATTTTTACATAGGAATACAAATCTTTAAAAATCTTTAAAAGTCTTTTTCTCGGAAACTAATCAGCCAGGAAAGCTGAAACTTGTGTGGAAGCATCCTCAGGTTGGGTTGTTTTGAATTTGTTCAAATCATGATCCCCGGGGGTAGGGTGGGGCCACAGTGGGGGGGGGGGGGGTCAAATTTTTACATAGGAATATACAGAGAAAAATCTTTAAAAATCTTCTTCTCAAAAACTGATTGGCCAGAAAAGCTGAAACTTGTGTGGAAGCTTCCTCGGGTAGGGTAGATTCAAGTTTGTTCAAATCATGATCCCCAGGGTAAGGGTGGGGTCACAAGGGGGGGGGGACACATTTTTACATAGGAATATATAGAGAAAAAATCTTTAAAAATCTTCCTATATAAAACCATTTGCCTAGAAAAGCTGTTACTTTAGTGAAAGCAACCTCAGATAGTGTAGATTCAAATTCGTTAAAATCAAAATCTTGAGTAGGGTGGGGCCACATTGGGGATCCAATTTTACAAAGGAAAACATTTTAATTATTCACAAAAACTGAAATGTTATAATATATGGTTTAACTTATATGCAAGCATTTTGACATATTGCTGATTTTTTAAGATTGTTCAGACTTTGGCCCTTGGACGATTTATCATCAGAGTTTGATGTAGGTTTATATCCCATATATAAACAATTGTTTAGAATCTTTTTGAGAACTGCAATGCTCAACATGTGATATGACTTTAAATCATCCTGTTAGAAAAGGGACTTAATTATAAACATAAGAATATCCAGGGGGAAAGAATGGATTTTTATTTATACAGGATTGACATGCATTATACCACATTGTCCAGATATTTTGTATAATGACTCCATTAAACTGATTTTATCATGTCTATTGTTGCTCAGGTGAGCAATGTGGCCCATGGGCCTCTTGTTAGCATTATATAAGCAGAGTATCTTCTAGCTCTGCTAAGGAGTACAGGATAAATTGTGTGGGTCCCATTCTTTTACTGGACAGAAACAATTACACTGACAAAGATGTATATTTAATTTGAAAACAGAATCCTTTCAGCTGACAGACTTGTACACTGCTGTACATGACCCTAGGAGTTTGATTTGTTAGTTTGTACAATGGTTCGTTAGCTTTGTCTCACAGAGCACATATACGCCATGAAAATTAACTGGCCCTACTATCCTCATTATATGATTACATCTGTTCCTTTGATAAAGAAGAGGTAATATTATACTTTATTTCTAGGTGTGAAGGGGAGAAAGAGAGAGATAGAGAGAGAGAGAGAGAGAGAGAGAGAGAGAGAGAGAGAGAAAGAGAGAGAGAGAGAGAGAGAGGAGAGAGAGAGAGAGAGAGAGAGGAGAGAGAGAGAGAGAGAGAGGAGAGAGAGAGAGAGAGAGAGAGAGATTTACCGTACAATTACTATCAAGTCTGATTGAAATCACATTTTTATTTAAACAATTCTTATGCATCCTCTCCCCTTCTTAAAGTTTAAGGGATGTATTGGAATAACCATGTCCATCTGTTTGTTCATCTGTCTGTCTTCTGTCTAAAGACACAGTTTGGTCCTAATAATCATTGCTTTTTCTGAAAATGGTTGGTAAAACACTCTTTATTCACATTTAAAGATGTGCATCTGTTATTTCCTTTTGATTTGACAATTTCCATTTTGAACTTAATAGTCATTTTTTTAATGACGGTATCTCACAGAGACAATGCAAAAGTTTAGAAAGATCGAGGTACATGTACTATAATAATGGTATCCTGTTCATCTGTCTACCCCTCCATCTACTATGTCAGATCTACTATGTCAGTCCATCCATTTATCCGACTTTCACTCCATCTTAGTTTTATGTCTGGTCCATAACTTTTATAAGAAAAACACCACAGGGATCCCTACCTTTCATAAAGATTGTCCATGACCTGATGGTGCATTATGACCTTGATCTGATGCCAATATAGTAAGTTCAAGGTCACATCATCATCAAAAACTGCATTGGTTATTAGTCCATCTTGTGCATATGATATTGGTCCATCATGAACAGTTCTAATTCTAGTTATCTGACATACATGTATAAACTACAAATATGATAGTACAATGCATTAGGTTTTTATATTCCTTTATCTGTGTGAGATTTTATATAATCCTGTATCTGTTAAACTTTGTCTCTGTGTTTGTAGGTGTCCAGACTGGTTATTCTCCATGAAGAAGCGGAGGATGGGAACGCCATGCCAGACCTGGCACGCCCCGTACAGACGGTCAAACTGGCGGTCGACAACCTGGTCAAGGTCAGTCTCTCTTACAGCAACACCTAGTACGGTAGTCATCGTTTTTACCTGCAAAATAAATCACAAGCGGGCATAGTGTGTACACTGCAAGATGTTATTTACTTTGTGTTGGGTTATCAAGGTGTTGTAATAGATAGGTCTCTATATAAGGTCATTTATTACATACTTAGTAAGTTAGTACACTACATCATAATGCCTCATTTCAGCCCCAGGTCAAAAGACCAAGATAATTTATCATATTACCCTTCAAAATGTGCATCAAAGTCTTCAAAATTAATAAAAATTAATTTTGGATTTAGAAATTTTTTTTTTAACCAATTATTATAAAACACTACATATTGATTTAGTACATGAGTACCGGTATATGATAGGTAGAAAAGTGAAATAAGTATGAGATCTTTGGAGCAAATTTCAGTCTGTTGTTTGATACCGTATAAAGGGAATTTAAATTTGCTACTGTTCCTCTTATATAGAAATTACATCACATTTCCTGATGTTCATGAACAGTTTTGTGCAGAATTGATACCATCAGAGTCTGTATAATATATTATTGAGATAAAATGGTCTCTTACACTTTTGATTGTTTGGGAGTTAGGGGGGGGGGGGGTTCTTCAGTAACATAAATCTTCTGTAGCCTGCAGATGTGGTGCAGTTGATGAAATCTGAGTAATATTGATACTGCATTGGTCTGCATACATAATTAGATTGTTCCTTTGTTTGATGTTAATCACTCAGAGAGACATGGATGACTAATGCAAATCAAATCAAAGGCAGAGGTCAGACGTGTAAAGTTAGGGGGAATCACATGTCTGTGAGGAAGGGAAAGGACATTGTTAGGGTGTGTGTGTGTTTGAGGGGGATGTAGGGTATATTAAAGCAGTGTAGGATATACACATGTACAAATACTGTATACAGGGAAATATTTGCCCCGTTTTATTTTCGCCCTTTTCGCCCTTGTTGTCAGCGGGCGATTTAAAGATGGGGTGAATTTCAATGTCTCATATTATATCTCTTTAAACACAACTGTGTCTGGGTGAATTCAAGACAGGGCGAAATTGTTTGCAAGTGTAGAAGGGCGAAAATTACACAGGACGAAATAACACTGTATACAGTATTACAGATGAGGAGTATGATCAGTGTATGAATGAAACTTCACATCACTAGGGAGGGGTGATGGGTTTTTATTAAAATGTATAAGGGGTAGCAGCTAAGGCTAGTCGTATAAAACTTACTCAGATCTAGAGTTAGTGGGGTGGGAGGGAGGTAGATAAGAATAAATGATTTCATCACTAAATCAACCATGGTTTACACTTACAGAGGGGAAAGGGAGTTAGAAAGAGGAATGGGTTTGTGAGCAGTATACAATTCTGCCTGAATTTGACCAAAGAGAATACAAACAAATGAGATATTTAGAGCATCTATACTTGTTATACTGTGGGGGTTGCGGTATACAAAGCTAAAGTCCTCAAATATGGAGTATATTTAACATACTCCATACACAAGATCTCGACAGACTGGGTTTTTGAGTGCAGCATGCTACATTATATTTAGGCTATTGTACTTATTTTTAGGGTGTTGTACGTATTTAGGTTTTCTGAGTATGTGAGATTTGTTTGAACATTCCATTCGTATATAAGTGGACTGATCTAATGACTTCCGTCCTGATCCGGGGATTCTTCCAGGCTCTCTGTCCTGGTCATAGTTTTTAATTGCTGCATTGACAAATGACTCAAATTTTAAAATAAATGCAAGGAGGATCTCACGAACAGCCTTTTACCCACTGAGGACCTTAAAGTGTGATATCTTAAAATTAATGCTTATATATAAATTTCCTTGTTTGCTTTAATATTCGGTTTTAAAGAGTAGGAAGTTAAGGGACCTCTACATTTTGTCCTGTCTTGTAATGTTAAAACACAGAGTGTGTATTATCCCTGAATAAGATATAAAATTCCTTCAAGGGAAATGTTTAAGAATGAGACAACACTGTAATCTTTCTTTGAATTTAATGATTTCTATGATATTAAATAATAAGCTTGCTGGATCTCTCAGCTATTGAAGGATAACTTAGTCACAAGGCACTTGTGTAAATAGATGTCAAGGATGTGGACATTAATTTGTCTGTACCAATAGTACTTTGTGAGAAAAATTCACAGTTATAAAAAATTGTAAATTCATAGTCATTCTTATTGAAGTGACAGGTAAATTAAAGGTCATTCTAAAATCTTAAGGTCAAACTGATTAGTTTTGATTCAATTCCCTTTCTCCCAATCGAATATGTTGACCTTGAAAGCTTCCTCAAACAATTCTACCATCAGTTCATTGTGTCTTCACCTTTTGTGAAAGAGAAACATGTTTTTGATTTTTATTTGTCAAAAAATTAGTCTAAACTAATTAAATGTGAACTTAAGATTTGTTTTACTCTACTGCAATCTGGTTAAATAGTGAATTTATTATTGTTAGGGCATTGAAATTGATTGCTTTAAACCTTAATTACCATACCCTCCAGTAATTACATGGAGGCACATAATCAGTTCTTCAGATATTTTATATATTGAATATGATTCTTTACAAACTTTGTGATGATGTATGTGTGCCGATCAGGAATTGCCGGCGCTAGGCTAGATAGCTCAGTTGGTAGAGCATCTGACTAGAGATTCAGGAGGCCCGGGTTCGAATCCTGGTCTGGATCTTAATTATTTTTTTAAACCTGTTACATATGCCAAGGACTGTTGGGTAGACTGAGCATCTTCGAATTTTAAAAAAACCATAGCTAAGAGTATCCTTGATTACAGTGTACAGAGTCATCAGCTTATGTCAGTGTACATCAGGGGAAGGCTGAGTTATTGAGATAAAATTAACCTGACAGACATTACTTTTGAAGTGAATTTCAAACCATTTATATGTTTGATTTGTGGTTTGTTTCTTTTTCTGGGTTAGAGAAGGAGGTATATGATGCCTTGTAGTGTGCGGTAGTTGAGTCTCTTTTCAAGATATATTAGAGAGAGGGTTTAACTTTGTAAGTTTCAAGGTGTAGTTGACTTTTTCAACACTGTAGATGAGATATAATATAGTTTGTTTTGATATATTGTTGCATTACTTTTCTACACCATAGGTGGGATATGGTACACCTTGCTTTGATGTGTACCTTTGTTGTTCACTTTTATCTATTTAATTCTACAGGTGGGATATGACACAATTAACAGCAGTGAGGACCAGATTCTTAAGCAGGATATGCCCCCCGCCCTCAATCGTGTGGAGGAGGCGTCCCTGCTGCTCCTCCAGGCCTCAGAGATGTTGAGGGCAGACCCATACTCTGCCCCTGCAAGGAAGAAGCTCATTGAGGGCTCCAGAGGTAAGTGCACCACCAGTCATCATCTACATGTATTTAATTGTCTCCTAAGACTAGCTTATCATAGGCTCTAGAGGTAAATGTTCCACTTATCAGCATCTGCATGTTTGATTTTTTTCCTCCAATAGATTTTCCAGTTAAGGCAGTGTTTAAGTAATTCTTCATTCCTCCCTTATTCAATTTTCTTTAAATTAAATGTGTAAAGTCATAGGTCATTTAAGACAAGAGGGCTCCCTGTATCCCTGTAGTCGGTGTTTGTTTGCTACTATGTTTGTTTTGCTTGTTTTTTAGGCATCCTCCAGGGGACGTCCTCCCTGTTGCTGGCCTTTGATGAGTCTGAGGTCAGGAAGATCATCCGTGTGTGTAAGAATGTGCTGGAGTACCTGGCCATCACAGAGGTGGTGGAGAGGATGGAAGATCTGGTCACCTATGTCAGGGTAAGAGTGATGATCTTGTACCATGTCAAGGCAGATTTGATCGTATGTCTTGGTCAAATGGTAGATTTGATTTTTTGGCAAGGTCAAATGATAGAATTGATCTTATGTCAAGGTCAAATGTTAGGTTTGATTATAGGTCAAAGTCAAAAGATAGATTTGATCCTTTTGTCTAGGTCAGATGGTAGATTTGATCCTATGTAAATGTCAAAAGTAGATTTGATTCTATGTCTAGGTCAAATTGTAGATTTGATCCTATGTCAGGGTCAAAAGTAGATTTGATCCTATGTCTAGGTCAGATGGTAGATTTTATCCTATGTCTAGGTCAAATGGTAGATCTGATCCTGTGTTAGGTCATATAGCAAATTTGATTCCATATCATAGTTAGTAAGTTCCATGTCAACTTGCCCTATATCTGTTTTACAGAACCTGACCCCAGTACTGACCCGGATGACAAAAGAAGTGGACGCCAGGGAGAAGGAGCTGACCCACCAGGTTCACCGGGAGATGTTGGTCCGGTCCCTGGAACAGGTTAAGAACCTCACACCAGTGCTGATCAGTGGCATCAAGACCTTCATCACGGTCAAGGACTCAGGTGAGTGTCACTCAGACAAGGTCTCAGGTAAGTGTGGTCAGCAACTCAGACGGAACTCAGGTGAGAGTGGGAGAAGTCAGTCAACAATTTGGATGAGAATCAGAGTGGTCAATCACTCAAATAGAGATTCAGGTGAGAATGTGAGTACTTGCCAAGACAAGGACTCAGGTAAGAGTAGAGTGATCAGTTATTCAAACTAAAGGTTAACCATATATAGGGAGGAGATAGCTTATATGAACAAATACCTGGTATTTGATTAAGTCTTTTGACTATATTAAATCATAGGTCATTTGTTTGTATCTTAATTTTGATAAAAATCATTAGTCTGTTGACTATGATATATCTCTAGTTTATGCTTTATTTTATACAGGTAAGAACCCCCAGGACACCCAGGCCAACAGAGATTACCTGGTGAGGAAGATGTCGGATGAAATCCATGAGATAATCCGCGTCCTACAACTGACGACATACGATGAGGAGGAATGGGATGCTGATGACATCACTGTCATGAAGAAAGCCCAGGTCTGTGAAGCAACAGGAGATCTTGTGTGATTCCAAATTTCATTCAGAATGTTCATGTACATATGTAGTGGCATCTTTAATAACCTGCACTATTTGATATTTTGGTTACAGAGTGGTATTGAACAGAAAATGAAGCAGGCTACTGATTGGCTACAAGATCCAGCTGCTCTGATTGGTAGTTTGGGTAGGTCAAAGTTCAAGATTTGCTCTTGAAACTACTACGTTTATATTTAGTAAAGGATCATTTATTTTTCACACAACATTCTTAATAATGTTGATAGTTCATGTGCAGTATCTTTATTGTAGGAGATAAAGCCCTTCACCAGGTGTTGGACGATGCCAGGAAGATCGCAGAGAGGTGTACCAATCCAGCTGACCGGGATCAAATCCTCAAGACAGTTGGAGACATTGAGTCAATGGTGGATGCTCTGTGTGAGCTGAGACAGCTCGGAAAGGTTTGTAAAGACAAGGCTTGTCAACCAGAAATTGTGTAGCAAATAATGTTGCATGCTGTTTGTAAAGGTTCATCTCTTTACTCCAGGTCATCAATACTTTCTGATACAGTGTTCCTCAGCTTGATAGAGATTATAATTTATCATTACATGTGTGATAAGATGGTATTTTCCTTTACATGACAGGGGGATTCCCCACAAGCCATGTCCTTGGCCCGAGAAATCCAGAAGAAGCTGGGAGACCTCCAGAACATGACAAACGTAGCCATTGCCAACACGGAGCGGAGTGGAATCCGGCGCCCCGCCCCCACGGTGGACGGCAAGGTGGAGCAGGCCCGAACATGGCTGGCCAACCCAGGAATGGATGACAAAGGACTAGGTCAGCACCTCTTAAATTAATTATTACCAAATCAATACCTACCAATATTATAGCTACCAAATTAATACTTTTCAATTGTAAAAGAGTATAAACAAGGTTGAGGTAAATATACATGCTTTCAACCTTCTCAACCCCTGCCCAGTTTATTCTCCTGTAAGATTAGTAGCTACAGTATGAGATACATTTATTTTAGATATATTTTTGCATCTCTGATCACCAGAATAGGCTGTTTTGTTGTCAAAAATATCTATGACTTTAGCTAAATACAATTATCTGGGTTTTTTTCTAAGATATAATGTGTTAAATGATCCTGAAATTATTGAAGATTATTGAAATGTCTTCTATTAAACACAAGAGAAGCATGTTCCACAGTTTCTGAGTCCTTTTGACTATGCTTGTGTTCTACAGGTGAGCAGGCCACTCGTCTGGTCGTGTCAGAGGGAAGAAAGATCGCCAACTCTTGTCCAGAGCCCCAGAGGAAGGAGCTGTTACGTCTGTGTGACGAGACCGAGATACTGACCAATCAGCTGGCAGATCTCATCAGGAATGGGCAGGTAATGGTGAACATCATCCAATCAGCTGCCATGTATTACGACTCTTTGAGACTCATTTTTAATGTTGGTTATTGTGATTTTAGGGAAATTCGCCTCAAGCCAGAGCCATAGCTAATCATTTGTCAGAGAAGTTGTTCCAGCTGAAAAATAAAATCAAAGAGGCCCTCATCAACCAGGTATATATCTCATTGAAGAGTTGACATAAATCAAACTGTTAATTACTGATATTGGTGATATCATTTCATGAATCATCATTGATCATTAAAAGTTTTTTGCATAGGGAAAAACCTGTATTTTTGGTACACTATAGATAATATGGTAACTGATTTTGTAGGTGGCTGAGGATTTCATCGACATCTCTACTCCTCTCAAACATCTCAGTGAGGCATCCATTGTTCCTATGGGTAAGTGTGTTTTATCAGTTATTTCATGTTCCATCCTCTATGAGTTATCTATTTTCATTTACTGTAGAAGTGTATAATGTTTACGTGATAAGAGTTGTTGTAAACAGCAATTTCGTATGGGTAAATATTTGTGACTTCTTGCAATAATTATCCCCATTTGTATAACAGGTACTCCAGGTAGAGATCAGAACTTTGCAGAAAAATCTCAGAATTTTGAGGGACATGCCAACAAACTTGCTGACACAGCAAAAATGGTAGCCACTGCTGGAGGATGTCGCAACAAGAAAACAGTCGAGGAGATCTTCAAAACCTCGGCTCAGGTAAGATTTACATCATACGGAATTCTGAGGAAACTTTAACTTTGACCACATTTTAAAATTGTTTGTTTGCCCTCCCCTGACAGAAGTAAGAAAGTACCCAACTCAACCTGAATAATCAATGTTTAAAGACTGAGTTGGGTGAGGGCAAACAAACAATTTTTAAAGGTGGTCTCAATGGGTGTACAACTTCTGTTGAGAAACTGTTCTAAGTGGAATTATAATTATTTCTACCCTTTTTGTTTTCATTAGAACATAATCTTTAAGAATTGATAAAAGAAAAGGTATAATGTAACACTAAATAAGATATATACAGCTTCATTGAAAAATATTTCAAGTTCATGTAGATAAATGAGAAGCAATGAACTGGGAAATTCTTGAAAATGAAGTAATCAATCACTACTTACTTGTTCATATTTTGTCATGAGTTTTAAGCAAGAAAAATTGTGTTGTTATTTTCTATGTTGATTTTCTTCTTACAGAATCTTAGATTTCCTATCCATCATTCTTCTACTAAGACTCTCTTTCATTGACCTTCACTATTTTTTCCCTCCCAAGGTGGATGACCTGACCCCCCAGGTGACCACAGCAGCAAAGATTGTGTTCCAGGACCCCGGGAACCAGGCAGCCCAGGAGCACTTTGACCTGATGAAGAAGCGCTGGATGGACAACATGGAGAGATTGAGGGGTCTGGTAGATGAGGCGGTCGACTCATCGGCACTCATCAAGGCAGAGGGTGGGTGTAACCAGTTGGTCTAAGATAGCCTAAGAAATGCCCCTTCTTAACACTCATCAAGGCAGAGGGTGGGTGGAACCAGTCACTCAAGGCCCATAACGTAGCTAACAAAATGTGACCGCATTATACAGTAATTCTATCAGAGCCTCAGATACAATTGTTCTCTACCCCCTTGATGCCATTAGTTACTGATGCCATTAAATCTATCCAGCCAGAAATGTAACACTTTTAATTTGGGTAAGATCTCCACAAAAAAAACAGCTAAAACAAACACCTTTATTGTGACGATCTCTGTATATACCGACAGGACAAAATAGCAAACTGTCAGAGTGTTATGTTTCCTAAGATTTCGTAACACTTTGTGTGTATTACAGAGGAGGGAATTCTGCGGGACACAGAGAGGGTGGAGGATGCCATCCAGATGAAGGACCCCCCACGTATTGGGGCCCATGCCTCAAACATCGCACGGCGGGCAAACCGCGTCTTACAGGTGGCACAACAGGAAGCAGAGAACAGCGAGGACCCAAAATATGTTGACCACGTCAACCAGGCCGCCTCTAATCTACGTGCAAGTAAGGAATTACCTCCCCATTGTTATTGTTAAATTAGACTAGTCAATTAGGCAGCATTTAATATAAAATGTTGATCATCAAAATGTTATAATTTGAAAGCTTTTATTCTGTTCCTTCATGGTGATCAGTTTTTGCAAACTTATAGTGTATCAAGGGCCGTTTTTAAAATGTGGGATTGCTTTATAATTTTACATATTATTTATTTAGATTTACTAAATTGATTTATATCTGCACAGATTTAGGTGTGGTAGAATGTAGGTATCAGTTTAATTCACTCTCTATTTTGCTTGCTAACAACTTGCAATGATTCTATTAATAACAATTTCTGTTAATTATTAAGGAAATCAGAATTATTGTTGTTATCTTTTGATATGTTTACAATCAAGAAACACTGAATAATTGTTAACATTCAATATTAAAGACTCCAGCAAACTGTAAAATTCTGTCATCATAAACAAGAATGGACTATTACTAAGGTTTACTAAACAACTGTTTTAAAAAACTGTAATCCAAATTATAGTTTATAGTTTTAGTCTCTATCATTATGAGAAAAGAGAGTACCAGTATATTATTTCTGTGCTATATAATGTTAAGTCAATCAGCAATCATATACTAGTACCGGTACGTGTATATGCAATGATTTGTACATTTACCAGTAGTCAGTCTATAGTTATACACTGGTGCCTAAGTGATTTGAAGAACTGTAGCCCGACACTTACTGTCTGTTCTCTGTTGATTCCAGCCATTGCCCCCATGGTACAAGGAGCTAAAGGAGTCTCCATGAATCCAGCAGACACAAACGCCCAGCAGAACTGGAGGAAAGCCAATCAAACTGTACATATTATTATTCCATTTTACCCAATCAGAGTGTACCTAACATTTATTGTTCTGTCTCATCCAATCAGAGTACATGTGTAATATTATGAATCTATTAGACATCAACATAAAATCTACACTGGAATAATAAGTGATTACTTACATTTAATTTTGTAACTTGTAAAGTCAACATTTATCACTGCATCTCTAAAAACTGAACTCAAATTGATTTGAATGCCTTTCCAAACATTTGAATTATGTATCTGTATTAACTGTAGTAAAATACTGTCCAATTTTTTCTAACACTTAGAAACATACTTTTAATGGCCTTTGTTTTGTGTGTGTAGCTGATTGATGCTGTCCGTGATGTGAGGGGAGCGGTTACCGTGGATGCAGGAGTCGACCAGTTCCCTCCTCCCCCTCCCCCAGACCTGTCGGAACTCAAAATATCAGGTATGACTGTAATCATTGCTTATTGTGTATATAAACCAATGTTATATACAAGTTTGATATGGTAGGCTTCTGACTATAATGGTACAGTTATTTACAGTATTGGCATGTAGATCTCCATGTGTATCAGGATCCTTTCAAATATCCAATATTAGGTGTATGGGATGTATATCACATGTAATTGATCTTGGAGTTATAGGTATAGAATATTTATAATAGATTGAATATGTGTAGTTTATATGAATTTTTTATATACATGTATGCACACTGTATTGTGAAATAACATATAAAAATGAAGAATTTATACATTAGATTATATAAATTTGTATATGTGTATGTCTTGTAAAATATTGTAGTTTTAACATTCTTAGCTACTATTGTTCTTTGTTCTACATTGTATGTCATAAAAATCATAGAAATTGTGTTACAAAATCCATGTAGATTTCATCTTTTACATAATTATCAGAAATACTGTAACCGATTGAGTAGAGATCCATGTTTCCAGTGTTATAACAACCTATTGCTTTGTAGAAACCAGAAACTAGCTGTGTTGTAACCGTGTTGTTTATTATGTAGACTTGTACGGCCCCCCTCGGTGGGAGCCGATCACCCCCAGCCGAGCCTGGTCTCAGGCCGCGCCCGTCCCAGTCAGTCCGCGACCCCCCAGGGCTCCAGCTTTCTCCCCCCACAGTGACCCTCACTATAGAAATGTGAACACTAGAGGTAGATGGCTTCCCAGCATGCCGTTCTGTGCTCAGTGGATTGGAGTGTTCTCCCGCCTCTTAAAATTGATGCATGAACATTTGGTTTACAAGATAAAATAGCGATAGGGAAATTTTGATGAACAGATATTAACTCTTTCATTTATAATATCTAGTGGTAGTTAAACTAATTTACGTCCAGAGGCTTACAAAATAAGAGATGAGGAATAAATTCTTTTAAAGCATTCCAAAACATTTTTGAAAGTTTCTACTTTTTGAGTGGTTCTGGTAGAGATAAATAAGACATAATTCTAAGTGATATTGTTTACACCATTAGATAACATACACTTATTTCATATAGCTCTTTTACTCAAGATTTGAAACGGAAATAAAAAAAGATCCTGAGTACTAGTTTCCATCCCTATTAAGATGTATACAGCTATATGCTACATTAGTATCACCATACCTTTAGAGGGGACAAAAAAACAACTTGAACAATGTTGATACTCAATATTCTGTGCATATTAATTTATGTTCTAGGTCACGACCCCTTAAGGCATGTGTAGCAGCAGATATTTGGATCCTCCTCTAGGATTTAGATGATTTATTTGTCCATTTCTTCTGTCATTGTCTGTTTTCTGATGTGAGATCCTTGTATGTGTTTGTGGGCTATTGTTACATCTACTTTTCTGTGTGTGTATTGGCTGATGTTAGATCTACTTGTGTGTGTTTGTGGGCTATTGTTACATCTACTTTTCTGTGTGTGTATTGGCTGATGTTAGATCTACTTGTCTGTATGTACGTTTCTAGGCTATTGTTAGATCTACTGATGTTGTGTTTTACAGACAGTGAGCCTGAGCCCCCAGAAGAAACTCCCCCTGCATGTAAGACTGAGCACCTTGTGTTATATGAGTCTTGTACTAGCTGGTCACAGCCCTCTAACAACTCTCCTCCCACTCACACAGCAACTGTGGTTTATGTCAAACATAATGGAATTGCTCTTTTTTTTCTCATCAATTAAGTGTGCTCTGACTCTTGCTATAAGATGACAACACTTTCTATAGTTTATTGAATGGATAACACAGATGATAGGCTTTGATCACAAGGAAGGTAAAACTTTGAAGAAAGGTTAAACTTTGATTTGTGGGACATCATTGACACTTTCCTGGTCATTCGAAGTCATTACACTGGTGCTATTACTGATTTATAAATTTTGCTGATGAAACAGTTGATGAATAAACCACAGTTGATTTAAGTAACCACATATATTTTATGCAGAGAATTTGTCCCATTTTTTGCACCCCTGTATTTGGTTATCTGTGCACTGTGTATAGAGTGTCCACTAACACTTGTTTTATGAGAGATTCTGATGTTTTATTCTAACTGTTCAAATACAAGTTTTAGTTTGTTGATGTATTGTAGTACATTTTATACAAATACCACTTATTATATCTCCGTGAAGGCATCACTCATCATCAATCAATCATTACCCTCATCTCATCATCTTGTTCTTTATTTACCGTCTCTAGTGCCAGACCAGTTCGCGGATGGACCTATTATGTACCAGCCCCAAGGTATTGCCCCATAATAATCACAGCTTTTGCCTCTGATTGGCCGAATCTATCAACAGATTTCAGTTTTTGTATTCTGGACTTGTGTGTATTTTTGTTCATTTCCTAAAGAGAGCTTAAATTTTTACAGGCTGGATTTAATTTGTGTTACCAATTCTGTTTTACTTTTTTTCATCTGTCTTTCTTTTTTCAGCTTTTCATTTCATTTTTTTTTTCTTCATTTTAAATTTGTTTTTAGTCATATCTTTTCGTTCATTTTCTTACATTGATTTTTGTTCATAGATTATTGTAACTTTGTGAAACTTTTTATCATCTCCTGTTTATTTATCGCTTATAAATATATGTATGTTATTAGTTACATGGACATAATATTCCTTGTCATGCAGCTTAACCCAGGATTTTATGATAAAGCTTATTGCATCAGCAGCAAAATTAGCATTGGAAAATGCTGGACATATGTATACAGTCATATATATATCCTAGCTTTTGTCACTGTAAAGTATAATGATATCATTCCTGATTGTCAGTTAAATGTTAGAGATATTGACATAAGCTTAGATTAGTGTGTATTTCATATCTTGTAACACTTATTGCATATGGTCATTTATATATAATGTATTCTGTGTACTGATTGAACAGTTTTAATTTTCAGCGACCCTACATCAGGACCCCCTATACCAGGGACAGTCCTGTGCTCCGTTGGTGCCCCCACCCCCCGTACCCCCACCCCCACAGGAGTACGGGTTCTATGGCAGAGGTGCTGTACTAAGCGTGCATTATTAACCCCGCCTTCTTGTGCATTGTTTATATTTTACGTTCCAGTGTGTCGCCATGCCTTATGTTTAGTTATACATTGCCCCATTTTCAGTGTGTCACCATGCCTTATGTTTAGTTATCCATCACCACGTTTTCAATGCTCATTTCTTTTGGTTTTTTAAAGTTTGATTTATTGGCTCATTTGACCGTTTGACCCGATCTGTTATGTTGTTTATATCTTGTTAAATAATTATTTCTCCCTTTTCCCCCTCCTTATTTTAAAGTTTGCTTTTGTTGTAAAATCATAAAAATGAAAAGATACACTGCAAAGAAATGGAACAAGTACTGGTAATCTTTCTTACCTTTTCATTTGAAACATGGAAAACTAGAGAAGTTTTACCTAATATTAAATGTCTTAGTCCTTAGTAAGATGGAATGAAGGATGACAGGATGGAGAGAAAAGATGACAGTGCTTTGATTGACACTTCTGTCTGTACAGTAGAAAGTTAATCTCCTTGTAGATCACTTTATGCACTCAGTAACCATACCAGACATTTCTCTCTCTTTATCCTCTCTGTTATACGACACATTCACAGTGGTAAAGTAACTGTTCATTTTGATTGGTATGTTGGATGTTGTCATCTCACTAGTTTATAGAATAGGAGACTCAGATTGTGTGAGTGGATTACTGATGGTACTCAGGAAGTATGAATCACAGACAATGGATCGGCACCACAGTCTGGGTCAACAAGGCATGCCGGTCTGACCTTCACTTTTGTTTCCAGATCTCCTGTTTGACCTTTTACCTTTATGGTGCACCCTGACCTAACCTTTTACCTCCACAGATCTCCTAGGCAACCGAATCAACAATCATATTTTATTTTAGATTTTGAAATGATAAATCACATTAACATCACCATTCTTTTGCATGTCAGCATCATTCATGAATTTACAATGAAATCAAGAATGTATAATGTTTGAAGATTATACATGTATCTAAACAATTGTTTTATAAATGGAGAATTTGTGTATTTGAACATGTATTTGATTCATATAAATATGGCATATACATTTTTAAAATTTAATTTAATCAGTTTATTACAGAGAATGAATTAGATATACTCTTTAGTTGTATATTGCAAAGCTTTAGTAGCTGCCGCTCACTGTTATTGTTGGTCACAGCTCACTGTTATTGTTGTTTACAGATGGTGGAGCTCCACCCAGACCTCCACTCCCCAACGACAATGCCACACCCCCCAGACCTCCACCCCCAGAGACGGACGATGAGGATGAGGCGGCCTTCCCTACCCCACAGGCCAATCAGCCAATCATGGTGAGTTATTGGGATTGTTTGTGGCAGCGTGTGATAATGTAGCCAATCTTTCTGCTGATTTGCCATTAGACCATGTGATAAAACACAAACTTTTTTGATTTCTTATAAATGTAATTCTTTATATCTGATAAATTTACAATATGTTTTAAAATCTGGAGAACAAAACTGACATCACTGTAGTGAATTTGATGTAAGCATGTTTGCTGTTATCATGGATTACCCTAAACTTGATGTTAAAAGAATGAAATGCTTTCTGACAAAATGACATCGAGTCTCTAAAGAATTTTTATGATAAAGCATGGATTTATTCCTTGTAGATGGCTGCCCATGCTCTCCATATGGAGGCCAAGCAGTGGTCAAGTAAAGACAACGACATCATCGCTGCAGCCAAGAAAATGGCCTTACTGATGGCCAAGCTCAGTCAGCTAGTCAGGTCAGTATGGGGGTTACTGAGTATAGAGATCAGGCTAATGTCAGGAAAATGACTGTGTCACTGAATATATAGGGAGATCAGGCTAATGTCAGAGAATACAGTTTGTAACTAATTAAAGAGGTCAGGCTAACATCAGCATACATGTGATAAGTTGAAGACCACAAAACTGTACACAAAACTGGAATTTGGGTGAAAAAACTGTACACTGCCCATCAAAAACGGTACCAAAAACGGTACAAAATATCGCTTAAATTCTTTTGATAAAGCACCTTATTTCTAAACCAACAAATGTGTACTGTCGAAAATGCCTTATTTTAAATGTTTTAATAAAGTTTTCTATGCTTTAAAATTTCATATTGTGTTTTATAATCACAATTTTTTCACGAATCATATGAATTGAGCAAGTATAGATGATAGTTTGTTCACCAACTTTATATAGTACAATGTGAGAGTCGATGTCTCCAATTTACATCTTGTTCATGAATGTATTACTGATATATACACCAGCAATGTAAATAACAGCAGCAAATGCAACCTTACATAAATTTCTGCACATAAAAAATCCTTTATTTCAGTGTAAGCATGATAATAAACACGTTTATTCATCGTATACATTACGTACGGAGAGCTGGTTCAGATTAATGTATATTTCTAAAGTTGGCTAAAAGTTTTTCGAACAAGTTACGAAATATTTTAAAACAGTTATAATTAAATACCCCTTTAAAAACAAAGCTACCTAAAAGAGCATTTTGATACGGATGATTATCCCAATTGGCAGTTCACACCTTCACACGCGACGGTTTGTGTACACTACACATGTGTCTCGCGAGCAAGAATGAGAGGAAAATGGCGGCATTTAGCGAGAAATTCAAAAAACTGTACAAATTTTCATATTCCGTGAATTTTGGTGTCCCGCCGGTACACCGTGAATGGGGTCGATAAAACGGTACATTTGGCGTACCGCCGGTACATATCACATGTATGCATCAGAAAAATGACTGTGTCACTGAATATATAGGGAAATCAGGCTAATGTCAGAGAATAGACTGTTACTAAATAAAGAGGTCAGGCTAACATCAGGGAAATGAATGTGTTACTAAATATATAAGAAAATGTCAGGAAAATGACCATATTTAACTGTATTTAGTATGTTAAAACTCAGCATCTCAGCCCAGTGTCCCTAAATCAGTTAATCATTGCTCATTTACTGAACTCACATTATGTTTATTCAAATTAGATTTGATGTGAATTTGATAAACTTATATTCGCTCTAAGGATTATTCATGTAATTTGCTGTGACTCTAATAAACTGAGATAATTGTGTTCATTCATTTACCAAGAATTATAAAATAATGTATTTATTTGGAACATGACTGGACAGGATCCCGTTCGATTTCAAGGGCCTCCACTCGGTACTGGGTCTAAAGGAATCGCCCGTACCTCGGTATATGTATTGTCTTCTACGCAGGCCTCTCTGGAATTCTCCATCAATGAGATTTGCCTAACAGTTTCTTGGTCAAATTTTAATGAAAGCATTTGCTTTTTACATGCCCACTGCTTCATTTTCTCATAATAATTAATCAAACAACTCACTTTCATCTTTTCATTTTTTTCAAACATCCAACTGCTTGACTACAAGATTTATAATAAATGCTTGTTTACCGTCTACTTGATATTAACTATAACAGAAAAAGATCAATTCATTTCAGATTCATCATTATTTATTTTTTAAAAAATCCTTTTTCAAAAGATTTCGTTTTGTTATCAATGTTTATCAGTATTTTCATTGGTACATGAATAGCATGTATATATGGTAGATGTAAAGTTACTGATATTTTCCTGTCAGGTATGTACAAAGTCAACTTTGTTAACGTGTTAGTGTGATATCTTATTTGAATGGGTTTTCATGAACATTTCCTTGCTCTTTTCAGAGGAGAAGGAGGAAGTAAGAAGGACCTGATCGCCACGGCTAAATCCATTGCCGAGTCCTCAGAGGAAGTGACGCGACTCGCCAAGAAACTGGCCGCGGAATGTACTGACAAACAGATGAGGAAGGTCAGACTCCATTATCGTCTTGTCAGCTGTCTCATGCTTTGTTTTGTTATATTGGATTTTGACAAGATGCTAGATTGTTGATTACAGTGGTTAGACAGGAAGGTTTGACTCCTTTGTTTTCTTGTCAACCAGAGAACAATGTATGATAAAACTGTACCTTAACATGCATTGTTTACTACAACTTGAATAGTCTTTGAAAAGATAATATAGGTTGGAACAAAATCTCTAATAATTGACAAGAACTTCATGTTTTACTTGAGAAGTGTAACGATTCTCACTCTGATTGTAGAATCTCTTACAAGTGTGTGAGCGGATCCCAACCATAGGCACACAGCTGAAGATCCTGTCCACGGTCAAGGCCACCATGTTAGGAGCCCAGGGTAGGTCACTGGGTCAAGGTCAAATGTCTCAACTCTCACCTAAACATTGTAGTCTTAATTGTTAATGTACAGGAACAACAATGATTTTATAATACTTCAAAATGGAATGTTACAATTTCCTTGATATACATATAATGTTGAAAATGTCTTACAATGAGTGATTTTTTATTTAGTCAAATCTTAATCAGGTCAAGGTCAAATATTTCAGCTCTCACCCAAACTCTGTAGTCCTATTTGTCAATGTACAGAAACAATGATTTTATACTGCTTTAAAATGGAACTTTACAATTAGCTTATTGAGGATTAGATGAACATGCACAGTTGACAATGTCTGATGATGAGTGATGTTTTATGTAGAACCTATACCAGCCCCAGACGGCAGCGAGATAGAGTGTGGTAAAGAATTTGTAGGCATGATGCCCCGCCCCCTCATTAACATGTCTGACTCAGTGTTCTGTGTGTGTAATAGGCACAGAAAGAAAAAATCTAGATCCACCAATGCATTGTGTTATTTGATCAGAACAAGTGTACCTTAGTTACTAACATGGAATGAGTTCAGTATTACAAACACAGTGTTGTTTGAAGTCTCATTGAGAATGTTTGAGTTGGAGATGTCACTATTACAGCCTAGGGACTGCAATATTTTGTCCAAAGCTTAGCTTTATCATCTTTTAAGCCTTAAAAATTAGATGAAAGCCAGGGTTTTACGATTTCACCCAATAGACACTAAGTTAAGTTGCCTTAAATGATACATAAGGCAGATGCTAAGAACTTATTCTTGCCTTCTTTACCACAATTAATGCAAGATAAACCATTATCTAACAATGCAAGGGTTTAAGGTGGACAAGGATTAACAAGCTGTAACAAAAGCACAGTATCCCATGACACATGTATATACACCCAGATATGGAATTAGATTTACAGGATTTTGGTTACCAAATTAATAGTTTGTACGCGCATATTTTTCAAATAGTTACCGAGTTATTATAGATGTCTTACATATATATAGATGAACTATAAAACAGATATTGATATTTTTTTGTAATTCCTTCAGATACAATATTAATATTATTTGAAATATTTGTTAACTAAACAAAAGAAAGTGTATTTTTCTGAGCTCTGTAATTATGGTGTTATTTGTATCTGTGAGAAAACCCTTAAAAGCATGCCTACATTGTCTCAATAGGCTGAATCCTATCTATCTATACACTTGGAAACTTTAATTCATACCTGTATCAAAATTAACCATATATCATATATGTATATCTGATTTATCTATTTGGCTAGCACTGTATAGCAATTCTTTGGGTACTAAGCTATGCAAGAAAATCTTCTTTTATATGGACAGTTATCATTGTGCATGTGCTGGTACACATTATTTATGACTGTAAGTGTGTGTATTCTGGCTGTGTGCTCTAAGGCAGGTGGTTTGTAATGAGCAAGAAGTGTGTATCCCAATCATGACAATACAAGACTATAGTCCTCTTATTTACCAGCATGTATCCTGTACTCACATTAAGCAAATCTTCAAACATCTCATAGAATATGAAAAAAGATGCTCAACCTCACCATACTTTTTTTGAATAATGACTGGTTTTAGATACAATAATGATACATGTAATTGCTGTGTCCTCAAAACTCATATCAAGTTTGGACAGAACAATCATTTGCTTGTCATTTTTACATGTATATGCACTGTTTTTTGTGTTGTGTGCTGTTGAGTGCTTGCTAATCTTGCTTTGTGTTCATCTAACTGATCTTGCATTTTGGCTTTTTTTTCTTTTTGTGCATTTTCTTGGATTCCATGGAAACAGAATCTAGTAAGTGCTGTTTGATCTTCCCCCCTCATTAATCAGTTACACAGTGTAGACCACTATTAATTCTCTCCTGTAATGTAGACTCAAAACAGGGTTTGGCTCATTTCTAGAATCAATGTATTGTAAACATAAAAATCAAGATTAAATTTTGCATATCTTTTCAAACCATGGGTTAATTTTTATGGAATTTTAAAATGTTAAAAAAATTGATTACATTTAGTGTTCAATAGGAACCTTTGTAATGATTTTTGCAAGCCTAAAACATCACTGAATTTGCAAACAAAACAAAGTTTCCTCTACACCAACATTTCTGTATTTGCAGTAAGCTTGCAAACTGTGTCCAAGCATTCCCCTGAATGTAGATAATTGAAGAAAATTGCAAATACTTTATTATAATTTAGCAAAAATTACTATTTTTTTTTGGAGAAGCATGAACAGAATATTTCTAATGGAATGAGTGCAAACCCTGAATTTTTCTGACAACATTTTCAGCTATATTTACTCAGTTATCCCCTCTTGTTTTTAAGAGGAATGCCATTCTTATTTTCTGGAAACTATTTTGTGTAAAGTAGTCCTTGAATCTTCTTTTTTCTAGAAGTTACTTATGTACTGTAGATTCCTTATTTTTTGTGAGTACTTTATTCCGTAATTCCGCGGTTTTGTATTAAATAGCAAGACATAAAGATCACAAGTACCAAATTTTTGTTAAAATTTCATGTGGTTTAGAACTGTCCAAAAAATAAAAGCAAGATTTAAATTTTGCGAGGGATGTTTCTCTCGATTTTATGTGGATATTAATTCTTCGTATTTAATTAGGAATCTACTGTACAGTTTTCTCTTCACATACAACAAAGAATGAAGTAGTCATTAGTCATTACAGCTCAGTTCTTAGGGACCTGTGGTACTGATGTACTCATCCCATGCAAGAAGATTCCTGGTTCAAAGTCACATTGACCGGAGGATAAATGTAGCTTCTAAACCATTCTCTGTAGTCACTAGAAAGAATTATCAAAGTTAAACATATTTACAACTTTGCAGCTGAAAAAAATTAATTTCTCTCTTTATGCATGAATCTGTAAATACATCATAAGTTGGTTATTTCTTATTTATGTCAAATAATTATTTCAAATCTGGAGCAAAGTAAAAAGATTTGAGCAATAACAAGCCATTGTCTCGTCCCATGGTTCTAAATGAGTGTACGGACCCTGCATTGTCAGTGTGACTTATACAGAAGCTTGGTAGTTTGAGACAATGGCACTGTTCACCCTCATTAGAGAATTACCCAAAGAGTCCTCAAAATGCTTTAGATTATAGCAGTACTAAACTTTATTAGATTGAAGGTAAAATCATTACATTACATATAAAGAAAAGACAGACAAAGTAGGAGGAACGAAGCCTCTAAAACTGTGTGGTACATGTTTGTAACAGTGCCTTCTGGGTATTTGTAGGTTCTAAGGAGGACCAGGAAGCGACGGAGATGTTGGTAGGGAACGCCCAGAACCTGATGCAGGCCGTCAAAGAGACGGTGAGAGCGGCGGAGGCAGCCTCCATCAAAATCCGGGTGGATTCCGGCTACACAATCCGCTGGCTGAGACGCAGACCCTGGTACACCTCGTGAGTCGGATGTCGCTAGGATCTTCTATTACCCAGGACCGGAACACCCCGGGGACGAGTGGAGGGGGGTCCGGTATTGTGTATCGCGTATATAGGTGTAACATGTGATTGACATATCTATTGTTTTATGTAGCATGGACCTGGGACTCTGTTATAAGGCTCCCAGGGGTTGATTCGCATTCAGTCTTTATAAATTTTCAGTTATTTCACTGTTTTTGGCTATTTAAGGGATATGATCCTGAAGAATAAACTCAATTCTTCACAATTTTGTAGTGATATGAAGCAATAGATCTGTGATTATTTTGTTTCTATTCATCATTTTTATTCATGTTGATTTCTGTATGCATAGCTGAGTGATATCTATTTTTTGTTGTTTTCTTTTTTGCATTATTAGACATATATATAGCAATTTTTATTTCTATTTTAACAAAAACTTGTTTAGATATGGAAAAAAGACTATATTACTACCCATTGTTAATTGAACAAATTGGAAGAGTGAAGTCTCTGTTGGAATCTGAGTATTTAACAATTCAGTGACCTTGAAAAGTGAAGGTCACTGATGTGGGCTGGGCCGCCAGTCTGACAGCAATGGTGCTAACTTGTCTCTGATGTGGTGTGTGTGTTATTTATGTCAAGATTTTTTTTAATCAATGCTTTGTGCTTTTTTATACAAACTTAGATAGCCAAACATTTTTATAATGTTTCTTGCACTCACAAGAGTTCTGACAATGTGCCTTTCTATCAAAGATTGTTGACAATCTGTCATTGATGAGAAGTGATCGATGTTGTGTGAATTTTTATGAAAATTTAGTTTTGTTTCAATTTACCAAAATCTGTATTTTGTTAACACGTATCAATGATTTTCTGGAAAATAAAACTCATTATATTAACTGTTAACATGTGATCCAAGAATGTACTAACCAACTTCAATGTACATGTAACTTCCAAATGTATGTGTCAGTATTCAGGAATTTTCTGAAATTTTAGGATTTCTGTGTAATTATGATGGCTATCAAGGGACAGAACTCTGTTCCCTCCAGGTCATCAGTCAGCACTTGCAAAAACTGTTATGGCAGTAACTTTAATAAATAAGATATTCCAAGAACAATAGGTGATGACCATTAAAGCATTGCCATGTCGTTGGTAGAATCGGCGGAAATTTATTTATTTTTTTTTGTAAAAGATTATTTATATGATTGTGTGGATAGATCTAAGTGATGTGATGGGGAAAACAGATTTTGTACGATTTTTTAATTTATATTCGTACTTAAATAGTGCAATGTATTGTTAGATAGAGTCCAAAGGTATTTAATGCAGTATATGATTTATACATCACATATATGTATATAGTGCAATTTAGCCCAAAACTGTATTATGACCTGTAAACTGCTGAATAAATGCACTGAGAACATAATTGTCACAGCTTCATTTTAGTTTGTATTGTGAAACGATTTCTAGCTATTACAGGCATTGTGACCATTGACTCTCCCTTTAGATCTGAACTAAACTGAATTTATGTATTTCATCACAATTGGGCATTTGAATATAGGATTTAGAACAGTATATTGCATGAAAGTAATGGAAAGAAAGTAAAAATTTTACAGCATGGAGGATGGTGATACACAAGCATACAGCCAATTTTTTAATTAGATTGGTATACAGCAATATAAGATTCTAGTATTGTGGAATTATCAGAATTCATAATGGCTCAATTTCATGGATTTCTCTTGGTATCTCTTGCCCACACAATTATACAACAAGGTCTTCTTACAATCTTCCTTAAAGAAAATAGCTGAAATTATTTCCCTTAGTATGAACCTAGCTGTCAAAAAAATTCACAATCAATGAAAATTGGCCCCGCAAATTAGCTGCAGGTCTAGCTCCCGGTCTGAAAATATTCGGATGGACGACCTGGGAAGTCGTCCATCCGAATTTTTTCAGGCCGGGAGCTACAGACCTGCAGCTACCCTCAAATATGATTCCTTGAAGGTGCAATGATTTATTGATATTTTTGCGAAATAGTACTGATTAAGAAGGTGCCCATTGCACTGAAATATTGAAGGAATACTAAGTTCAAAGTTGAAAATTTAGAAACAGAGACCCCCCCCCCCCCAATACAATTACAACCTCTCCATGTAATGTCAAGCATGACGGCCAGACTCCGTCGGTGTCAACTGCCAGTTTGACATGAGTACCGAAAGTGTGACAGAAAATTAAATGACTAATTACAGAATTTCATTACGGAGAAATTAATATATAAGAAACAAATGAAATGATAAAAATACTCAAGGTCACAACTACTGCTCGATCACGTGTCTTCTACATTTCTTTCAAGAAGATCTAGATATACTCCGTTTGTCTTTTTAAATTTATTAATTAATTAGATAAACCTTTATAATATAATTCCATATCTACAATGATCAATTAGTCTCCATGTATATTGAGTTATTGATTTATGGTTTGAGTTTTATTACCTGCCAACTATATTCTTGAGTTTTAATTTTTCAATTTGAAAGCTACTCAACATTTTCAATAATTAATTGATGTAGAATTCAAATGAAACCCATACGATATACCGTTAATTAGAAAATTGCTGATCATGGAGTGACAAATATGGAGTCGGAATTAAATGTTGTGTTTGCAAAATTATAACGTTAGTACAGCGTTCTAATAACGATTGGTAATATAAAACGACGCTTCTGAAAAGTTTAACAATAATTGTTGGATAAAATTTACCATTACTATCACATTTTTGCAACCTGTCTGAATTACTAAATATTTATTGCAGTAGCCAGTTGAGCATTAAAACAAGTTCTTTAATTGATGAATGAAGATCGTATTTACTAATGTTACTGCAGTATAATTATACGTCCCTGGATGAATAATGCGCTATGCGCACTGTAGCATTTTTCGTCGATTTTTTTTGGCTTTATGCATCCAATCCACTAATATATATTAATATATATATATATATACACACACACAATTATCATAAACATTTTTTTTAATAACGCGCTTGGTTTAAAAAGTGTTTTAAAAAACAGGAGTAATTATAACAAGTGCATACATGTATATTCATATGCATATTGATTAATTTATATATCAGGCAGTATACAGATGCTCCGGTCTACCTCCGATGACTCTGAATATAACAGATGTCTCTTTAAAAAAAAATATAAATACATGTACAATGTATTTATTTACTTACTAGATGGATTAATTCAATGAATAGTCTGAAAATATAAAAGGGTAGGAAACAAATCAATATTCCGTGTAAAAATAATTATTTCAAATCTGTATGAAATTCGAGAAAAAACCAAATGCTTTTGTTCAAAGCCAGTTTTACAAATCATTAAAAAAAAATTAGTAGACGGGTTATTTACGAAAAGAGAGAGAGAATTCTATCGGATTACACGTGAAAATCGTCCTTTTGATATGCTATTTTGCGAGATTATATTTCGTAATTTTAAAAAAATTCCTTTATTAACTGATTGCAATCTAATACGCAAAGAAATTGTTCTAGATGATTTTTTATTATGTAATGGTTCCGATTTTTATTCATCACATTACGGTTTTCCACCTTTTCCTCTTCCTCAAAGTGCCCTCATTTAAAACTGGTTCAATTTTCTCGTAAAAAAAATCCCCTTCAGATCACATCGATTCTCAACTATAATATTCAGAGTATGAAATGAATAACCAAGTTAGATAATAAGTGCACCTACAAAATCAATAACATTCATTGAGTAAACATTTTAAAATATGCCCCAGCGAAATCCTTCCATTTTTCGATAATTTATTTACAAGTACGGGCACCTGTTAGTTACGGTAGGTGACTTTCCAAATAAGGGGTGTATACAAGGTCATCGCCATGGAATAGCCAATGAAACCTGGGGCTACTTCAAATCGGAAAATATAGGTCAACCAATCAAATCGCTCCATTCAAACTGTAGTGGTTCTCTTTGTTCGTTAGGTTGATCTCGGGATTTTACTATAGTTGTAAGGCTCTTGGGATAACATCCGAAATTCCTTGTTCAAAAAGTGAAACTACGTGAGATACACTATAAAATACTGTTGGAACAAGTGACAGTCGTGGTAAGTGACAAATTGTATGATTTTAAACCGATATGTAGCCATTTTGTGTGTGCAATCAATCGATCACTGCTTGAAGTCAATATTTGTCATGTCCGAAGTTTGAATTTACCTCGCTGGTCCGAGACTTGAATCTCGTTCAAAAATGACGTTATGTTTGCGCCAAGTTTGAAAAAATTAGTGTGTAAATACTTTCCACGTGTGTTGTAGGCTTTCTTTTAGAGTTTAATGATGACATCATTTGTAATTTTGTGTTGTAGAGTGAAGTCTGCGCCAGAACACAATGTTAAGCATGGCGTATTGTAATCCGTCCGACATGGATTTTCTAGACACTGTGTCGATGGACTCCCACGATATTCAAAGTGAAATGGAGAAAATTCTGGCAAACGCCGATTTCTTAAATAGTGAAAACAGCAACCATGCCAACAGTGCTTTTGACTTTGACAACACAGGGCCGTCCATTGATGACTGGATACAGAATATTCAGTGGAATGATGTGGCCAAAGTTCAGAACATGATGGACTCTTCTTTTGAGATAGACAACAACAATCCAAACCTGATTGTCAACCCACAATCTGTGATGCCCATTGCAGTACGCCCAACTCACCACAGCTCGCCAAAAAAGACGGCGTTCACACAAGTGAGCACACAGACGAAGCCAAACTCCACAGCCGTTAATCTACAGGGCTCTGTGTATGGGTCAGACCTTGGACTGAAAATTGAAAATGTCGTAAGTCTGAATCCACAGTTCAACGAGAAAAACAACAACCAGTTATCGTCTTTACAAGGAAACTCGGTGTCTGTGCATTCTCCAAGTAGAGTGTCGAAACCAGTAACAGTGTCAATATCCAATAGTGCTGTGTCGCCTATAGATTTAATGGATGATCAAGAAAAAGTGTTCCCCAAGCCTGTGTATTCATATAGTTGTTTAATCGCCATGGCTTTAAAGAACAGTCGCCATGGAAGTCTTCCTGTCAGTGAAATCTACAGCTTCATGACGTGAGTGGCTCTGGATTTAACTCCATCTTTAATTTAATATTCTGTGTAGCAGTTAAAACTTCAGTTGATTTACTTGCTTAAAATGTCTTTATTTGATGAAATCATATAGGAACATGCAAGTACTAGCAAAAGGCACGTGCAATATAGGAGATCAAATTGTGAAGAGTTAATATTAGGTTTTGTTCCCAATAAAAATATATTTTTTCCGAATTTCATGCTTTAAGTGAATAAGTCCCATTAAAGTTGTGCACAAGCTGCTCAGCCCTGATGCATATTTAATAGTTTATCTTTTTAAATTCACTCATATCTATATCATGTATATGAACAGGTAAAGTTGCTAAAACTTGTATTAAACTTCATTTCTAATACACTATTACACAGAGCAATTGATACATATCACCAATAAAGAATTGGTCTTGCGTCTTTCAACTCCACACTCATTATCAGAAAAAAAAAATAAAGAGAAAGTAAAAAAATAATTCTTACATTTATGATAACTCTTCATGTGTTTTAATGACTTCACTTTGACATTAATCATGTTTGATCATATAATTTTTTTTCTTGTTGTGTAGATATTAAACAATGCCTCAATTTCTTTTTACAGTGAACATTTCCCATACTTTAAAACAGCCCCTGATGGATGGAAGGTATGTATATGTAATTTCATATGGATAAGTTTAAATTCATTCTGGCCTACTGCGCACCATATTTAAACAGGTGGCTTAGGGAGGGCGGAGGGATTTAAATTACAACGGGAAGTTTAAGTTCACTTCAGGATATTTCCTTTAGTATTCAAAAATTTGGGGTTTACCTTCCGGGTTTGTGAGCAGTGAACTGTGACTGATAGTAAAACTGCATGTCATTGAGAAAAAAAAGTAGGTCCTCATAAAAAAGAATATCCAAGAATACCTCTAAAATCCAGGATTTTTTTAATGGATGCTTGATCATATCATTTTACAAAATACTTTAAATTGAATATTCCATTTGCAAAGATAATCAAAATGATTTCAATTAATTGTGGTTTAACACATGTTTAACAATGAAATTGAAGCTTTTCTTGATAAAATTTCAAATGGAATAAACTTATTCAAATTTTATTTATTTCTAATTTAAGCATATAAATAATTGAATATGTATATATTAACAACCAGAACTTTCGTGTTTTAAATTTGAGTTTTTTGCATTGATGAAATTTTGTATATGTTTTGGCATATTCTCTTGTAGAATTCAGTACGACACAATCTCTCATTGAATAAATGTTTTGAGAAAGTGGATTCCCCCAAACTGAATGGAAATACAAAGAAAGGTTGTCTCTGGGCTCTTAATCCTGCCAAAATAGAAAAAATGGAGGACGAAATTGCAAAGCACAGAAAGAAGGACCTGGACTCAATCCTAAAGAGCATGGCTGATCCAGGTCTGTAGAATTGCATTGATGCATGAAATATCTTAACATGATCACAAATAAATCTTCATTTAAGGTAGGATTAATTTATTAATTAAAATCGAGAAATTTGATAATGACATCCAAATGTGCATGAGTTTTGATTTTTCCGTGCAGACATTCAGATCAGTGAGTTAATCCTCATGGCTGATACAGTTATGTCTAAAACAACAACATTCCTTCAGCTGACATCAAAGACTTTATTGTAATACAATTATCTAATTGATTAAACATCAAAGGCTACTTAGATAAAGAACATGAGATTTTCTGATACTGTATACACAAATTGACTTAGGGCAGATGTGTACGGTAATAGTAGGTCTTTACTAGGGGTGCCCTGAGGGGAAATTTTACACCTGAGTGATTCACCAAGAGTTAGAGCCCTTGGAGTCCCGATTATAACACCTTTCTATAGAGTGTAATTGACACTGATTGTATGGGTATATAAGAGTTTATCAAGGGGAAAGAACTCAGGCCATGAGAATTAAGTTAATGCAATTACCCGGTAAATGTCAAAGCTAGCAAGAATCAATAAATGCTAATCAATCAGACTCTCAATTGAAATGAATTCAAAATTAAACAGCAGGAAATAACCCTGAACGGTATTTTGTGAATGTACTGATGAGATGAATCTTTAGCTGTCTTGAATATTTGGGATTAATAATTATCATAAAGTACATGAATTGAAGGGAAGTTTATTGGCTTATCATTAATCCTGTGATGTAATGGATTATTCATGGGTTAATTACCATGTAACAGAGAGAGTGACCTGCATACCTAAGTGGGTTACTGGCCCATGTAGGGCACAGTGAGAGTGGGCAGGTTATAGGCCATTCACCTGAGGAGGAGCATTAATTAAGGTCACTAATGATCACCTGTAGTCAGGGTCAGGCTTTTGACAGGTGTCACTCTGTTACTGACCAGTAGGTACAGAGTTGTCAGGCCTTATCTGCCAGTAAAACTCCACACAGCTAACATCAATATTGATATAGCAACCTGTCATAAATCATAAACAAGGCAATATCACCCACAGTCAAAACAGCACATCTTGTTTATTGATTGATAGGATTAAGTCTATCATCTATGTGATTTATTCTGTCAGTGAGGTGTCTTGATGGAGATGTATGAAAAGTTGCTTTTTGATGATCTTTGAATATTTAATAAAAAATGGCATTGTTAGTCATAAAGTAAACTTATATTTTTAATCATTTTAGACTGTACATTGTTTTGAAACCATTAGAATTATATGCAAGATTACATACTGACTGATGTTTATTGTATAAGTTCTCGAAGATTTGGCAACATTTAAAACTGTTGAAACTTGAATATAAATTGTGATTAAATTTAAAACTTACTTCAAAATTGGCACTTTTCTGTATGTCTAGAGAGATTTTGGAGTAGCTTAAGTAAAAAATTACGAAAAATAAAGTATTCAAGATTTAAAGGAATGAACTAGTTGTAAAGAAAAAAATGAATGCTTGTGAAATTACAATACATGTAGTTTTTAAAAGAGAAACTATTTATCTAAAATTAGTGAAATTTATTTATGACTGTTTGTTCCCCTGTTACAATTGTACTGGTTACATTACATTACTGGTTACATAACTGTTACATTACAGAAAATCTAGAGTTGATAGAGGCGGGGAAGGCGGGGCCTGTGGGGTCACCAAATGAACCACCCTCCCCAAAGCAGCCAATTCGAGATCAGAAGTCGGCTTACCTGACGACCGACGTCAACATCCTAGAGAACGGGATGGGACTCGAGCATGAACTCCCAGACATCAACTTCCAGGTAAGAGATCAATGAACCCAATATAACGTCCCTCATCTGTAAATGTTACCACACCCATTGATGTGTAGTAAATGTTACCACACCCATTGATGTGTAGAAAGGGTATAGAAATACCAAGTGAAAAGGAAGTATTGACACCAATTTTCAAATGCTTACTGGTTTTCTTATTTGAAAACATTCCTCTAAGAACTATCCATACATGTATTGCCCAAAACTTTTTTTTTTATCATGGATTCATTAACAACATGAAATATTCACATTGACTGTAAAACTTTTGTACAAGAATTAAGAAAATCAAAGATTTCATGAAAATTGTGATTAAAATTGAGGTTATCTCCCTTGTTTCAGAGCTCTGGTATTTGGGATGAGATCCGAATCGATTCTGTGACATCACCCTCCACAACACAAGTCCTTACAATTAGTGCTGCCCCCTTAACAGGCCCCACTACCATAGCAACAGGTAAACAATATAATAAATAGCAGGATCAGTGAGCACTATTAAACAATTAAACAACAACTGTAAGAAAGACAGGACCACTAGGGATCAGTAAGTGTACATTTTGTGTACTAATAGTACATTTTCTTTATTCCAGGGAATGGCAGTTTATATGGAATTCTTACCTGCACAAGTCCCCTTACCCAGAACTCCTCAGTGACCCCAAGTAGTTAGATGCCGTCCATGAGCCTAGTCGTCGCTGTGTTCAAAACATTCCAGACATCGCCAGTCTAAATGAGCGAGATTTCAGGTCTGCTAGAGTCATCTTCCCTTCAGTGTTGATGAATTCTGTGTGTGTGTGAGGAGATGATTTCAAATCATGTGTATATTAGAAATTAAATCGAGCACTATGTGTCATATGTTGTAAATAGATCTGAATTTTTAAAACCTTGTTGTATGGATCATGTTCTCTATATTTTTTCACGATGTACCTTACATTTGTCTATGCAATCTTGGTGCAGAAAGCCATTTTGTGTTCAGACAGAAAGCCTAGTTAGCCTGTTTTCTGTAGTGAGGCAGCTGATGTTTTAATGAACTGCTCAATACATATCACTAATATGACTTGTTCCCCACTGCTTGTCCCTACACCACTATGCAGCTCTCGTCTCTTCCTGTGAAGAATATGGAGGCTCTCACAGTTACTGGTTGCCTTTGAAAAGTTAAGACTACATTAATTTAGACTTCACTGCAGCTATGTGAGAC
>WFKH01011801.1:61428889-61469369 GCA_016163765.1 Magallana hongkongensis | reverse complement strand
CCCAGTCCTAGATCTATCTCATGAACCAATCACAGGCAGCCACTAAGAAGAGAATCTCCCCAGTCCTAGATCTATCTCATGAACCAGTCACAGGCAGCCACTAAGTAGGGAATCTCCCCAGTCCTAGATCTATCTCATGAACTTGCAATCATAACTTATCTACTTATTAGGGAATCTCCCAGTCCTAAAGCTTTCTCACAATCCATTCACAGGCTTTGACTAAGAAGGGAATCTCCCAGTCCTAGGTCTATCTCACAAACTAATCACAGGCAGCCACTAAGAAGGGAATCTCCCAGTCCTAGATCTATCTCACAAATCGATTACATTTTATATACTAACTAAGAAATCCCCAGTCCTACATCTATCTCACAAATCAATCACAAGTGATATTTAGCGCTTACTGGGGAATCCTTTGGGGATTGAGTGTAGCTCAATTTGTCCTCTAGCTCCAGGGAACTTGCTCGATTGGAGGAACTAGCAAACTTCTTGCGTAGATTTGCTGCTGAAAATACATACTTCTCATCGGGGCTTGTGGACCCTGTTTAAAACAAATGGCAAGATGGTTAAGAAAAAAATGGTTACACTCAATCTGTCAAAGTTTACGTGGGTGAGAAGGTGAGAATCTAACTTGAAAAAGATAATTAGACAACACATTTTTGCATATACAAGTATTTTATAGCAGACACAATTGCAACAATTGGCCAAAGGCCTATTGAGCATCATGAAGTTTTGTGCACATAATGCAACTGTAGATCTGATGTGATATTATCATTTGTCATAATGTTTGATAAAACTTTTTTTATATCCTTACAAAATAATTAACTTCTTTGTTCAGTATAACCATCATATCTTTTAATATATACATCATTGTTTAAATATACATGTAAATAACTTTAATACTTGAATAATACTTGAATAATACGAGCATTGCAAAATCGTTCATTCATGTATTTCACAAACAACATCTAATGCATTGCCATTTACAATAATTTAAATTATGCATGTTAGAATTGATAATTTGTCGCAAAAATAGTTGTACACTGTCATAATTACCATCTGAAATTTAGGAATGCACCTAAATGATTGATTTTGTGTTCAGTGATGTAAAACTACGGGGATGTAGAAATTGGTGCAGTTCAGTAAATTGAAGTGCTGTGAGAAATTTTAAACTACAGTGCATTAAGTGTTAAAAATAAATATTTCTACTTCCACCTCATTTGTGAATTATTAAACAGCTCGATAAGCCTGTACTAGTTTCCTTATTTGTGTCATAAAAAGGTGTTTATTCAAGGATTAGATAAAACTTCTATTCTGCTTCTGTATGGTTAAATCATAAAGCTCCTGAAGGAAAAAAAATTACTGAATAATAGCTGTGTTGTAAACCAACAAGAAAAAATCTTCTTTTATGATCTTTGTTATATGAGAAGACAATTTACACAATTAAATCAATGATATTATTTATGATGCTACTTTTTCCCATTTATTATTTCTTCAGTTTTTTGGCATTAGATGGAAACCAATATTGAATCAATTATACCTCTTCAATCAGGCTCATACACTGACAGAAGGAACTAAACTTTCTACAGTAAAACTCATTTAATAGAAACACAGACATAGCAAATTCATGGTTATAGCAAAATTTTGCTGAGTCCCAGGCAAATATATGACAAAACCCTTGTCAAATATATAAATATATTTTTTGTGACTGCATTCCTGTAAGGTTCTCTAATATCCTCCTCAGAGATTAATGAAATTTTGCTTGCCTTAAAGTCTGTTAAATGTCGACCATTACCAGTGTAATTTTTCAATCAACTTAATATTGTGGAATCATTAGAATTCATGGTGGCTCAATTTTTGTGGTGTTCGTGGGTGGCCCTCCCCCATGAATTTACATCCTCGACGAAAACAAATTTAGAAAGAGTTATCTTTATTACTGAAACTAAAAACCGATGCATCCATGAAATGACATCCCCATGAATAAGCAAAAAACCCACAATCCACGAAAACTGGTCCCCACGAATTTAAATGACACCACAGTAATTAACTGTGTTTTAAATTCATATGTAGATGCATATTGATAAGTTTTCAGGTAAAACAATGTGAATGATATATTGTCTGAAATACTATTGAAATAGGGGGGAGATGTGATATTAGATAATCAAAATACTATTTTTGGTATCTCTGAAAAGATGTAAAAGGGTGTCTTGAGATTTCTTAATTTTTAATTTAAATTTTTATAATTTACAAAATTTGTCCAAATGTTTTCTACCTGAAAATCATGGTTAACTAATGTAAATATTTTAATTTTATTAATTTTGAAACTCATTTTGAAATTGTAGGCATAAAATTTTACTACAGTAATAAATTCATAACCTACCCAATTTTTATGACTATAAACTGAATTGGGGCACTTTATGCTTTATAAACCGCAAGGTGGTTTATAAAAGAGTGTATTAAACTGTTCCATGTGAAGCCAATTTATTCTTGTATAAATTGGGTTGCTTTTGAATTTATTCCTATAATAAATCTTAGCCTATCAAATAGTATATGTTACTTACAAGTTTATTAATATCTCGAAATATACATCACAAAGGATATTGCTTTTAACCAGGATAAAAGATTAGAAAGCATGATTTCTTTCTATTGGGTATAAGTGCATAATCTCTGTTAAAATGAGTAATAATTACTATAAATTGATATAAGTTCAAATACCATAGATATGGAGTGTAATAATTGCGTATTTTGTGTTGAAAAAAAAAGGCATGCATTATGTTCCTGACCGGGAGTGGCAGGTCAATCTCAGAGCCCACCCTCCAGGGTACTTACCTACATTCTCCGGAGCCAGCCGCGAATTTAGTGGACCTACGTAGGAAAAGAGAAGTCGGATCACAAAGGGGGATAACTCACAACATCGCCAGAGGTCAGAAAAAAAAGGGCAAAACAGTCACCTTCTGTCAAAGGGAAGTAATTCATATGACGATAGGAAAAAGGGGAGATCACAGATTTAAGAAAAAGAGGTTAAAACAAAAAGAGAGAAAACAGGGAAATTTATCATAAAAAGCCATGGGAATATCATTAGGAGAAAAATAACTTAAAGCTACATATTTTTTGTCAGAAATGAACTAAGATTTATTACAAATTAAAGGACTACAATTAAAAGTTGACAGAGAGAAAAATATCATCTTTGAGTAAGCCGCATCTCTAGGCACTCTGAGAATTGTAGTGGCATTGATTTTAGATCATTACAAGGAGGATCTGACAATTAATGAATCCCTTGTGTCACCCCTTTTCCTTCTTCAATTCATATTCTTGATTTAAGCTTATACATATAAATCACATAAATTTGTCATCCCACTTATGATATGAAAAAGATTAACCAGAGAGAAGATGATGAAAATTGTTGTGTTACATTTATTTTTTAATCTTTTGCAAATTACTTGATACTGAGAGAATTAAAATTGATTGGTAGTTAGAACTAATAGTTACTCTACATTACACACACAAAAAATTGATTAGAATATATTGAGCTCAAATAACTTCAAATCATATTAAGATTTTGCAAATACCGGTAATACCACAATATTAAAAGGATGCTTCCATTACACAACCAGGAATTAATTGTAATAAGGAAAAAGGATAATTAAGCTAGTGATTAATTGAAATGAATGGCTGAAAACAGATTAGACTGGGAGGGTAAGACATTAATAAAGAGTTAGCACTGGTTAACATAAAGTCACCTCCAAAACACGTGTTAGTAAAGGAGCTGCTCTTTTTCTTGGTCGTCTCGTCAATTGCCAGCAGATGTTTCGACGGTTCAGGGGTGTCCAGCGAAAAACTTTTCATGCGAGAATTCAACTTTTTTCGACGATTTTTCGGACTGTGGCTCGCTACAAACAAAATGTAGAAACTTCACAGAGCTAATATACAGTATCTCGAACATGTCCTGCATCACTCAGAACCATTGCACATGACGGTACTTTGATTATTATCATTTATGAATAATGTATTCATTTTAGTGTTACAGAAACATTTCATATGTGGACAGTGAACTTCCACTAGTCCTTATCATTCCTGAACTGAAAGACAATAAACTACTTAACTTTCAGTATATTTCATTGAAATGACTCTAGCTTGATTAGCTATAATATTGTCTAGCCAGAATCTCATCTCCTATCTACAGCACAGAGCCCGTGTAATACCAATAAGTTTAATAGCGTGGGACAAAGCCACCATGACACAGAAATTAGCGCCCAGCAGTAGTGCGACAATAACGGCAATAACGGAACCCTGGTGGACAGCCAGAAATTAGAACAGATGCAATAGCTGGCTGATAAAAAACTCCATGTAACCGAGGCGAGAGTCATAAAGATGGCTGCAGAGCCAGACCCCGGAATGGAGGAACAGAAGATGTATTACAGTATATTGTCTTTATTACTAGACCAACAAATGTCATATTACAGTGCATCAACTTCACTGACAAAACTTGTTTTCTATCACTGTCACAAAGATTTAATATTCTATAATCAATAGTGAGGACAAAAAATAATACATTGAGAACAAGTGACACACACAACGCTTCTAGCTGTAACTTGATTCTTGTTGTTTAAATTCTACACAGACAAGATAAGTCCTATAATTATTAATTTAATGGTGTATTGCCCCATTCACCACCCCTCCCAGTAAGTTTACCTGGGAAGGAGAGGTCCTGGTATTAAAGAGTCACAAAACTATCAATGCCTATAGAGGAAGGCAGTATTTGGGAAATAAAAGAAAATCTTTAGAAAAAATCAAAAACAACAACAAAACATTTCCTAGATATCCATATGGAAAAAAATAATTACTGTAGAACTGTTTTTCTGTGGGTGTTTTTTTTTATTCTGAAATAGGATTATTCTTTTTTTCCTATTTTACTTTTTTTGTGACTTCTGAATCAGTGGCTTAATATATAAGTATAAGATGTACATTTTTTGCAATTGAGTTTTTGACACTTGAGATGATACTCAGCAGCCAGGTTTAGCGAAAATAGCACACCTCATAAGACTCCAGTTATACAGTATCAGGAGCTGGATAACCAACAAATAGCACACCTCATAAGACTCCAGTTATACAGTATCAGGAGCTGGATAACCAAAAAAATTGCAACATAGCTAGTAAAACTTTTGTCATTGGTTTGAATCATAACAGAAAAAAAGAGCATAGAAATTGGAAGTAAAATGCTGAGTCATCAAAATCAAGTTTGTGATTACCATACTTGTTCCTGTTAGTGTCCTAATGTGATGTTGTAATAAAATGCTTATAATACTGGCCTGAATTAAAATTGACCAGATAAGCTTTTTCTCTTTAAAATATTTCTGAGATCAAAAACAAAAAAACAATATATGCATTATTATTTTTCATAAAGGAGGTACGGTAGTTCTTGATTCAAAAGAGCGCATCTGATTTACGATAAGTTCGCAGGGTTCAAAATATTATACGACACCTATATATCAATTTGTTTACAAGAGGACCAATTACAACACAAAAACATTGGGCTGGGATATGCTATACACACTTTCTCACTGTTTGGGAGAGTAACAGGATCAATTATGGTAATAAATACAGCTACATCAAAAGTTCTGACTTGATTGCAGAGTACGAAACAAGGAAGTGCAGACAACTATAAATCTATGTGTGTAATATCAAAGTCAAACAAAAACAATTCTTTACACACTGTAGTTATCACAAATTGCTGATTGAAAATGATTAATATTTACATATATATATATAGAAATAACAACAATGAAAAAATGGCAAATGTTTGTAAAAAGAAAGGGCATTATGGGATTGATGAAATCCCATTTGAACAACATGACAATTCAACATGATAGTCAATACAACAGCGGCAAAAGCTAAAACATCTCGGTGCAATATTGCATGTATATATATAAAAAGCCACAAAATCTTGTCAACATATGGCTGTGCCATCTCAGGTTTTATTGCAAAAATTTATTAATTACGAAAGCAAAAACGTATGGACCCATAAAAGAAATACCTGGTATATAATTTTTATCGTCAAAATTAAAACAGTGAGATGACAATAAAGCTGGAGTTGTTCATCTCTTAAGGTGGAATAACACACCAGGAAAAAGCCAATCAAATTAACAGTATTATCAGAAGTCAGCCATTTTGTGATGATGTGTTATTCCACCTTAATTTCTCATTCACAGAATGGATAAGTGTGTTCTTTACAGGGTAAAAACAAAAGAAGAAATGTTTGCAGAACTTTAGCAAAGTGTAAATTACAAAACAGATTGCTGGCTTTTAACAGTTGACTTAAGATAAAAAATTAAAAATAGAAAGCAGCAAGTTTTTACAATTTGAAAAGAAAACAGCCGGTGCATTTTACTTCTGTTTAATTGAAATGAATTAAGCCAGAACATAAACAACCAAAAAAAAAATTGTGTCAAAAGCCAATATAAAAAGTAGGTTAAGCTATTACTGCCTTTTAATAACAAGAGTACAGACATTTTTTACAGAGTTCAATCAATGTCAAAATTTCAAAAAAAGCAGGATGTTGCTTACACAGGTAAGATAAAAAAGATAGTCATTCTACGAGAAAGCTAAATGTTAACAGTACATAGCCACAAAGTGGTCCTATGGAAAACCATCAATAAAAATTGCCATGTAGGGTTAAACATCAAAAAGGAATGTTCTAGGATGCACTGAAGGGAGTAAAGGGTGTGGGGTGGGGGGGATATAATAGCTCAAAAGGGAGGGGGTTATCACAATAACAAAAAGGTTACAATTATCATACACAATTACAGTTGGTTACAAGGTCATAGATGACAAAAAGACTATGGAATCAACATTATAGAGTTAATGTTCAATACTGTCCAATGGTACCTTGTGTAACAGACAAATGGAGGGGCTTACTGAAAACTTTGGGCTTGATTATTTGTTATTTGTGGTACGTAGGTATACAAAAGATTAGGTGGTTGCTAATACTTTCAACCAGAAAGATGAGAGTTGTCTTATCTTGTTGGACTTGACCATAATTTATTGTCATAAATATTTTTTCAGAAAAAAGGTAAATCAACTTCAGATTAACAATTAATTAGTTTAAAAAATTGGAGAAAAGCTTGTTAATAAATATACAGTTAGAAATATTTTGATAGAAAATTTGTTAGAAATAACTGTAAATTACAAAGAAATTAAGTTTCACAATGGAATTGGTTGATTGTGGCTCTAACATTGTAACAAAGCCATTTTGTCATTGTAAACCAGGCAATGTATGAGGATAGCCTGTAGACAGGAAGTGACCCGAGGTCGAGGGTCGAAGGTCGCGGTCAGAAAGGAATAATGAAGGGAGAGGAGCTCTGTTTTTTGATGACTGGGCAGGTTTGTTTGTAGTAATTCTTGAAATCACCGCCTAAGCTTGGGTCAGCTGGGCCTGTCAAAAACAATGTCCGGCTTAGAACAACGGCTCATCACATACTGTTAATTCATATTGACAATAGAAAAATACAAATGCCAAGCTGAAGCTGAAAAAAGGAAGTCGCAAAAAAAAAAGATGATTATAAGCTTAATAGTGCAGCTTTAGCAAAAGTGTGAAAGCTTATGAAAAAATGCTCTTAAGCTTAGTAAAGCAAAACAAAATAACAATGTAATAAAAGTGTACAACTTGATGTTTTAGTCAGTTGGATGTCTTAGTGAATTTCCAACAGAGAGCAAGTGATGACAAATAGCTTCGAAAACAAATTGCTTATCAAAAATCTCTTAACTGTTTCTACAAAAGATATCAAACTTTATCAGACATGATAAACAACAGTGTTCCTCCAAGCAACATTCAAAATGAAAGCAGCCAATGAGAGGTTTGCATAGATCAGCAATTTATATATAGCCAATCAGCTTGCTTGTAAGAAGTGTTATATCGGCCAATCACAATTAAGCTTGTAGAAGATCCCTGATTGGCCAGGCCTCATTGTGGTAGAGCTCTTTCCTTGACACCTAACAAGTTAAAAAGAGAGCTGATATGTGTGTTAATAAGTGTTAGTTTGTTAGTGACATCAGATACATGAGAGAATTGTTCTATACAGTTTACAATGAGTAGACAGTAAGCGCTCAACAACATATAGCACACAAGTACATGTATACTGGCATACTGACTTAAATTCTTCACTGAAGTATCATTTCATTGTATAGGTATATTTATGTATAAGCGTCTATATTTTTGTGTATAATGGATTTCCATTTTAGAGATTGAGACCGAATCAGTCAATCTAATGTTGACACTACCTTGATACCCTACAAACTATACAGCTACTTGACAACTGCTATAGAACCAGATCTAATCAAATTGATCATCTGATTTTGAAAACAGAGTAATACAACTGCAATGTGACTATGACTAAATTTTCCATGGTACAAACTAGATTTGAAATTTCACTAAATTCGACTTTACCACCAACTACATGTAAATACAACTATTCATTTGAATTACAAAACAAGTATTTTTTTGTTTACAAGTACCTAGCTATTGGTGCTTACCCATCACTCATCACTAGATGCTATGAAACAGCCATCACTATTGACTGACAGGTGTCAGTTTCTACAGGTGGGTGTGGCTTACCTGAGGAGGCAGGGCTTGTTGTCTTGGATGTGCTCGTACTGCTGGACTCGCCCTTGGTGGAGGCGGACGAGTGGTGGCCAGAACACTGAGCGTGGATCCCACAGCTTGGCTTGCTGGCCTTGGGTAAGTCTGCTGCACACTTCAGCAGACTGTAAACTGGGTCAATCTCCCCCGCTAAAATTTAGTGAGATGAGTTTCAAAAAACAGCAATTCATTTTTGTTATACAATGAATAGCTAATTTATCTATATCAATGCTGATCCTAACCCAACTGTTAAGAATTAATTCATGATTTTAGATTAGTTTTTAAAAGCAACAATTACAAACCTTTTTTTAAATCACAAATAGCCTATATCATAGTAATTCCAACATTTAGATGTCCTATACACATAATAACCATATTTCACTTGTGTCAACCATTGGACCTAGTCCATTTTCATGAAAACAACACCAATTTTTAGAAAATGAAATCTTTCATTTGCATTCCATTTGAAATCAGGTTTAAGGTTTGAAATAATGTGAAAAGTAATATAGATATCAGTACTTATATTTTAAATTATAATTTTTGAAATCAGGGAGGTAAAGAACTTAATACACGTACTAATGATTGTTTTATGTGAGACTGTTAAAGCAATCCAGATGCCTTCAATTTGTCAGACTAGGAAAAAACTTCTATATTTGTAACTGGTTTTATTTTATCATTGAAATGACAGTTTAAAACACATTAGGTCGTTAATTTTGCTGAGAAATTATGCCATGTACACTTTTTTTTTTAGAAAAGCAGTAGCTAATGAGCATTATCAAAAGAATTCATATTAATACCAAATCTCAGAAAACTATGGTATATACTCCTTTCATTTGCTGCAAGATCTTGACCTTACAAAGCTTGATATCAAAGAACAAAATTCATCATCTAAGCAAAGCTAGGGGACATTCACCTGAGGAACTGAAGAGTTTGAACTTTCTTTTCTTATTTCCATTGTTACAGAGGCTGTTTCAACAGCTTGTTAACAGACATCGGTCAGAAAGAAATCAACAGTAGTTAACTTGTCACTCATTGCACAGAGAACGCAGAGTCTGCACAGCATGGAGAAACACGGAGAGCAGAGCAGAGCAGAGCAGAGAGAGAGAGAGAGAGAGAGAGAGAGAGAGAGAGAGAGCACTCAGAAACAGTTGCTTGTTCGATGTGGTTCTGGGTTTTGATATCATTATATGGATCTTTATAGAAATTTTCTTCAATTAGTGTTTCAATCAAGATATTTATTGAAGCTATGATATCTTGATCACTTGCTAAACTCTCTAGTATATAAATCTGAAGACAGCTGATTCTTCACTCATTCTGATACAGTACATGTTGGGCAGTTGATACTGTGATTTCAATAGTAAGAGGGCAGCAATATTCCTAGATTTAGTAAAATTCACAGTTTCAAGGATACATAAATTTGTGGAGTACTCACATTAGTCGGTTCAATAAGAAATGTTGTTGCATTTCTTTCCACAATGAACATTTGATAAAGCACATGGGTTGACTCAACAATGAAATCCATGAAAACATAAAGGTTTTCAATGAATAAAGAAACCACATATTGTCATGTCAAATGATCTTTGATCTGGTCATTGTCTGCAACACTGGGGTCTTGTACCTTACTGGTATACATCAAGGACACAGAGCCTAAAAGTTCTGATGACAACTAGCTAATGGTTAACCCCCCACTGCCATCCCCATAATGTAAGCCCAAACTTACATGCGACAGGACATTGGATTCATTGAGAGGAAAAGTATTTCTTCCATATTTCAGTGTGTTAGGTCTTATAGGCTTGAACCATAGAACAATCATTTCTTCCATACTTCGTAAGGTTTAGTCTTTGATTATTCTTATAGGCTAAAACTGTAAGCACCAGAGGAGGCTGACACATTGTGTTTACAGTTTTAGCCACCAGTACAAGGTGTCTGAAACTCGTTATTACCTTAATTACCAAAGTGTCAACAATCGAGGGTAGGGACTTTATTTGTTACAGACAGTGGCAGTTCTGCCAGGGAAACACTCCAAAATGTCAAAGTAAATTTGTCCTTCTCACTGTCAGCTAAGTCATAATATGAATAGGAATAACTTATAAATAAATACAGGGTCAGAAACCAGATTAACCCATGGAATACACCGAATGTTCCGCCGACAGCTACGACAGGCGGAGAACCCTTTTTCTACGGGTTTTTTTTCAGTGAGTGTTTTCTATGAATAGCAAACGATGCATAACAAAACAAAGAGACAATCGAGGTCTGAAGAAATTAGCGGCACATTATGGAGGTTGTGCCAACAACTGAAGGGGTTAGCCTGCCGAGGCGAACACATTTAAATGATTTCTCCAGCGTTATTGTGCGTCATCACTACCTGCGTACTTATGATGCTAGCTCCACTTATAGACTCCTACCAACTCAAAATATCACAAAACATTCAAAATCTTTATGATGGCTATCAAAGTTCTGAGAGCTTTAACAGGGACCTCTTCACTATCACAGTATGGAAATCTTCCCTCTTAAAACACAAATCAATTCTTAATTAGATCCTGTGAGGAATCATTTGATTAAAAAGAATTTACTGAGAAAAAGATTATTTTATTTCAAATTAAGTTAAAAAATGGAGTAAAATTGATCAGTGCACAATTAAAGGTCAGTGGGAGCGAAATCTTCTGTCTTGGTAGATTTATCTGATAAAAAAGGTTACATTTACTGACATTAAGATAATCGCATAAGGATTATATTCTGACAATCCAAGCAATAAAACTATCAGCAAGGATGAGGATATCAAGGTCTGATCCCAACGGTCTGATGTATGTACAATAAACTCCTTGCTTATGTGTGCAGACTCGGGGAATTACATCACTACTGTCTATGTTTGAGGGCTTTGAGATTTTCCGAGTTAAATGTAACTTAATGTTTAACTAACATTTATCTACCACTGAAGCACAGAACAATACAGTATCAATATCTATCACATTCTGTCAGTACTTGACGGATCTCATCAACTGACCAGTGCAGCCTCCTAGAATAGAAAAGTCTTCCAAAGGAAGAACTCTTATAAATCAACCATATATAGAATTTTTTAATTATGATGGTCATTTCTATTCCATTCAGTATTACAACTGTCAATAGATGGACAAAGTTATCAGAAAAAAAATATATCTAGGTTAATAAAAACTTGGCCTAATTGCAAAGAGAGGCCCTGTCATTGCCTACTCTTCTATTGTCTATAGTTAAACCAATGTACTCAGCAACGTTTAACAGTGATCATACAATTACACATATAGTTTTATGAACAAATAATTCTAAATCACAAATTCTCTGTAAATACCAAAGTTACAAAAATTACAAATTACAAAATTACCTGGGTACAAATTACAAAATTACAAAAATTCAAAATAGACACCCATATTCACTGATTTCCTTCACTTTTTATAGTTTGATGCTCTTTAAAAATAAACAAGCAAGACATCCTTAAACTGTGTCCATATGTGACCTCATTGCCATGGTAAGAAATGGAGAAATAACAGTTTGAAGCTATTCTTAGGACAAATTTTACGCAATCACAACAGTTTAAATTAAGTACAATGAAATGTGTAAAGCAAAAATTTATCAATTCTCAAATGAAAGAAAAGTATGGTTAAATGTATATTTTATGAATGTTAATATGGTAACTACAGGTACCATGTATTTCAAAAGTTATAATTTTTCAGTTCTTGTGGGAATAACAATTTGTAAAGAATGGTATAAAATCTGTTTAAAACAATAAAGGCAGTTAGCCTTTTAAAATCACTAAGGCTTTTTCAATTTCCTCTTGTTTCTATAGCAATGGGTGTCTTTTTTCATATATGATTTAAAATTTTAAAAACATTTGATCAGGGATAATAAATTTTTCGAAGTAATCCATTTGGGCTTTAAAAATTGAAAATATCACTTTTCAAAAATATTCAGAAGACACCATAGCAACATTCTTTACATATTGATTAACCGCATATGTTTTTCATTAATATACAACTTATGATTTTACCTTTGATGGCATAATTATATATACAGTATATATATGTTATTCTGTCAAACCTTTTCATATGACTTCCAAGAAGTTACGATTGGCCAATTTTCCATCTGAACCTGTTCTTGGCAATGAATACCCTTAGCAACCAAATTGCTATTTATACATCAATATATCTAACTGTATGCAATATTAAGAGAATTGGTGACCATGCTTCCTCAGACCTCTTTTGTAGAATTTTGATTTTTACACAAAATTGATAAATATTATCATTCTGTGTTCCTGTATATCAGCCCGAGGGCCGTTAGGCTCAAGGTATATATGGGATGTGATATAAAAAGTGCCATGTCATGATTTTGTGTCATAAACTTTCCTGTCAATTTGTGCCAGCTGTTTGTATACCAAGTTGATGTCAACATAATCATTTGATGTCATACTCGGACATCAGAATTGAACAATGCATACCAAATTCTATGTCATAATAGACAATGATTAACAGAAAGGGATGTAATAAATTTTATTACATATCCCTAGGGTTTATTACAAACGGGTAGGCAAATTTTTGGTTTATATTGCACAGGGCAGAAAAGAGTATATATTCTATAAGTTAATACGATTTATAAAAATTGCATACAACATTCCTTTTGTTGACCAATTTCATGCCAGTGCTTTTATGATCAGTTTTGTCCTCTAACCATATCAAGACATGGATTTCCATGGAAACACTTACGTTCAGCATTCTCCTCTACTTCAACTTCTTGAGAATTCTGCTTCTTCTTAATCAAACTCCCCTTTTTGGTCTAAAAATAGAAATAAAAGAAATAATATTCATAATCTATGAAAAAATGAAAGCCTAATCACATCTTAATAAAGATACACACATGTTATAAGATCTATGATTGAAGATTTATATCCATTCAAGATAATTTCACTCAAACTAGCCACAGATGCTGAGAATGACATATGTTAACCTTTTTATTTGATGTAGACAGGAATTCAAGATCCAATAAGGGATTTATTATCAGACAAGGGATTCATTATCAGACAAGGGATTCATCTTCAGACAAGGGATTCATTATCAGACAGGGGATTCACTGCCAAATAACAGATTCATTGTAAGAAAAGGGATTCATTATCAGACAAGAGATTCACTAGCAAACAAATTATTCATTATGAGGCAAGGGAAGTGATTCATTATCCAACAAGAGATTCATTCCTAGACAAGAGATATAATTATTATCAGACAATGGATTCATTATAAGACAAGGGATTCATTGTAAGACAAGGGATTCATTGTAAGACAAGGGATTCATTATCAGACAAGGGATTCATTATCAGACAGGGGATTCACTGCTAAATAAGGGATTCATTGTAAGACAAGGGATTCATTATAAGACAAGGGATTCATTTTCAGACAATGGATTTATTATCAGACAGGGGATTCATTGTAAGACAAGGGATTTTTTGTAGGACAAGGGATTCATTGTAAGACAAGGGATTCATTGTAAGACAAGGGATTCATTATCAGACAAGGGATTTATTATCAGACAGGGGATTCATTGTAAGACAAGGGATTCATTATCAAACAAGGGATTCATTATCAGACAAGGGATTCACTACCAGACAAGAGATTCACTAGCAAACAATGATTCGTTTTAAGGCAAGGGAAGTGATTCATTATCCAACAAGACATTCATTCCCAGACAAGAGATATATAATTATTATCAGACAAGGGATTCATTGTAAGACAAGGGGTTTATTATAAGCCAAGGGATTTATTATAATACAAGAGATTCAATATCAGATAAGGAATTCATTTTAAACAAGGGATTCATTGTCTGACAAGGGACTTATTATCAGATAAGGGATTTGTTATCAGACAAGGGGTTCATTATAAGACAAGGGATCACATATAATATTGTAATCATCAGACTTAAGATTCAGTATCAGACAAGGGATTCAATATCAGACAATGGATTATTATCACACAAAGGATTTTTCATCCAACAAGGAATCCATAATCAGAAAATTTTCAGATATTTTTTATTCCTTTATAAGACCAGGTTTACAGTAAACTATTGAAAATACTGACTACAAAAGCTAAATTTGTATTTTGATCTATAAATTACAATTTTGATGTGCTCTTAATGGTTGACAAATTATATCTATTTATACAACAACAGAAGTCACTCGAGGTGTTTCGAATTGTTGCACTAATATCTGGTGTTACAACAGACTTTCCTGAGGTGTTCCAAATGGTTGTCAATGAATATCCAGTGTAACAACAGAAACCACAAGAGTCGCCATTGTCAAGTGGATAGTACAACAGAAGTTCCCGGAGGGAGGCTTTCAAACTGGTTGTCAAGTGATATCTAATGTAACGCATGCTCCATTGTTAAGCCTATAGAGTTCAAACTGATTTACGGAGCAGCAAGGAAGAGAACAAGCTCTTCTATAAACAAACATGATTTCAATGCCCTGAATATTGGCAAGTCATCTTTTCCTGGGTGTCTATATTACATCAAGTCTTATCATAATATTGAGCTCTTATAACAAGTGTCTGACAAACATTGACAAGTAGCAGTGATAATATTGACTGAAGAGTTCCGATGCTGAAACAAACAATTAGCTAGTTCGCTGCCATATAATGCCAGGAAGAAAAATTACCTGCTTCGAGTTGTCTACAACTGGCTGAGACCAACAGGCCGTAAACAAATTCATCATACAGTGCTGAAAGCATCACTTCAAACCTTAATTCTGGATTCCATCACAACTCAACAAGTTTATATCCCATGACTTACACAATGAAGCAACAAAATTTAAACATCACTCCAATAGTCTTGTACCATCAATCAACAACTTCTGAAATCTTACTTAATCAAACTCAAGATTTGAAAATTTACAGTTATTTTTTAGCCATGACAATCCTCTGACACAAATAACTAGTCTGAAATCTCGAAACTTTTTCCTTGAGAACCCTTATTCTTATGCATATCTATTTACAACTGTACCCATTTATAGAAATGCTTCAATTCCCTAAACTCCAACAAACCAATCTAACTGTATTGTTACTACTGTAGATCCTGTAATGAATATTTCACACCCTCTTACGGTGCGTAACCCAGTCCTAACTTACTCAGACCTAAACAACAACAAACCACTGGAGAGGTTTACCAGAATATTGCCACCAGAATAAGCAAACAGTCTGTATCTGTTTTAGCAGAAATTCATGCAAACTGCATCTAACTTCATTCTTTTTTTTTCCTCAGAGGAAAGCCTTCGGAACTCTTTTATGAAATAGAGAGAAATCTATAGGGTTCAAAGACCTTGAAGAATTTGAGGTCTATAGGTCAGGGGATATGTTGACCTTGAGTGATGGATCAAGGACAAGAAAATCCTTAAAGGAAAAGATATCTTAGCTAAAACTCAAAAGTTTAGTAATATTTACATTTAACACATCCATATATCACATAGGAGAAATCCAAGCATGTTCAAAACAACAATACTTTTGTCTAGTGTCAAGTGGGGAAACTGGTATCTTCAAAGTTCAGGGTTAAACACTACGAAAAGACCACCTCATTCTAACTCCTTCCATACAGGCAAGTGTCTCATTGTTTACTCTACAGCCCCCCTCCAATACTTAGGAATATAAGTATACAGCTATAACTATGTAGCTGTAATTAGCCTCTGATACTGACCTTGCAGTAGCCATTACTATACAGCACTATAGCTGTCTAACACAGACTTGCTGACAACAGATGGTTATAGATCAAGGTCAGGTCTGAGAGCTAGAGAGAACAGTGCAAACAGGTACATGGCTGGCCAACACTCAGTAAGTATCTCCTGTCAACATCAGCATTATACACAAAGAAACCCCCATCCCCACAAAATCCCATACATTACCGATACAGAGAGAGAGAGAGAACTGGTAAACTTAGCAGAAAAGACAAGAGATAACAATAAAAAATCAAAGTACTGAAGTATTGACGGGAGTTGATTTTATCAATTTTTTTTAATTTTAAAATCAACGATATGCTATTTTGCATGGCAAGTAGTTTCCTATATGCATGTATTTGAATTACGCAATTTTTTTATAATATGAATTCTCCGACAGGAATATCATGAAAACCCCATATGAATCATGTTGTGTAATATTCAAAGAATTAATTCTATCAAACTACGTATCAGTAATCGAAATAGTTCTGAGAAATTGTATGGATCCAAGCAATATTGAACTCTATTCTCGTTCAACCAGACGCTCGGCTGTCTCCGTTAATCTCCAACAAGCAAGAGAGACTCTATGCTTGTCGGAGATTTACGGAGACAGCCGAGCGTCTGGTTGAACGAGACTATTCTGAACTCGGGCGTAGGAATACGTTCAATGTACGACTACAAAAAATATCTATATTGTTTGTACCATTTAAAATCTGACTATTTACAAGGTATCTATAAATAAGTTTCCTTGAAAAACAATGCTTTAGAATACACTACATCGAATTAGTGATTATTTCAAGAACTAAATGTTGTTAGTGGTGTTGATTTGTGCTTAGGTCCAAACACTGTTTCACTTTTGGTTTGCCTGAGTAACTGCATAGGAGAGTTGATTAAAATCAACTCCCAAAAAGCACTATGTTAGCAAGCCACAGGGTTTGTGTCCATTCTACTTCCACAAACAAAACCTGCATGCCTTGCCATGTTGACAATACACATATTGGTAGACAATATAATAAGTCATTGACAGCATAAGAACTTTTGGTAACTTTTGAAAGTTTACCACCCCAACAGGTTTCTTCAACCTCTCACACCAGCATTGTAATGTAGACACTTGCAGGATTCCTTACCAGCAGTTCTGTGTCAACCTTCGCATTAAGTTTGACATTGTTGTTGATGAGTTCTGGTGCACTGCGTGAAGTGGTCAAAGGCTCCTGGCCTCTGTCCTTGACCCCCGTTCTCTCAGACTCCAAGGTCGCATCATCACGATTCAGTTTCAATTTCTGCACCACTTTTTTCCACATGATTCACATTAAGTCTTGATTAATCAGTAAATCTTTCCTTTGAATTATTCATGAACTACACTGACACAAAAGTAGTTAGTACTTGGTCTCATAAAACCTCTAGTTGACTCCTCAGTATAATTTCTGACATAGATTCCACTCAGCCCCCACAAGCACAGAAACTCCCCCCAGAATGGCCGACTCCCTGACTTGAATGAGCTGGTAACATGTGTCACTTGTTACACAGACCCAGGAATAGCGTCCAATACATCTACATGTATTGCCATCACAACAATAGCAAAAAAAGCGGCACATCAATCTACATATGGTGTCCATCTGCCTTACAGTGTGTAACTCAACCACTTCTCATTCTGCACCTTATTTCTGCAGGTAGTTCTGCTGACTTTATTTGTTACAATATGATTCATTCAAAGTGTGAGTGTGAGTTGTACACATTATTTAATCCCCCTTGACCTTCCCACACTAGCCCCTCCATCCCCCCCCCCCCCAAAAAAAAAATTACCCCCACCCTCTTTCCATGCACACATGAAAACTAGATTTTTAAGTCATAAATTGCTAAGATGATCAACAACCCTGATAACTATACATGTCCCGGTAGTTATATAATAATTAAGAGAGAGCAAAATGCTCTGGAGGGATTTCTGAGCTCACCCAGGGTGTGTTTGGGGTGTTTCTCTTTGTCCTTTTCTAACTTTAGGGAAATTGTAAGTAAGGGCTATAATAAGATTATCACTACAGATATAACTTTATCCCTCTTCCAATTTGGAGGCTCCCAAATAAACTGATTGAATCATAGAATATGTCTGTCAAAACCTAGCTGGGATCTGGGCTCTCTCCCAGTTAATCGGTCTAGAACACTACGACCTCTGTGATCCGATCATGAAACCATCTGTCTTCAGTTATCTTAAAAATTAAAATGATCCTCTACACAACGAATGAATCAAACCAAAGAAGCCTATAAAAAACAAGTCCAGTTTTAGAAAGATCCCTACCACTTCACACTCAGCTTTCTATTTCTGACAATTCTACAATTGCTACTGCACGAATTCGATCGGAAAAGTACCACTCGGGTCTTTAAAAACATTTTTCAGGTGCAAGTGCTAAAAACAAATCTGTCAAAAATGCCAAATGCTAATATCCTTGTGGTCACAAAGCATCAACATCAATAAAGCAGGCATCTCATTTTCTAATAACATATTTATTAAGAGGTTGATGAGTTAATATGTTGAAAATCTAATGGATTTTGTTATTGACTTTTTGATGTAATGGACTGCTATTTTTTCAATCATTTAGCCTAATGATTTTGGGAAGCTTAATTTCCTGTGAGCATTATGATAATCCATCCCCAGCTATCTAATGGCAGCAGGGACTCAATTTCAATACGGAACAAACCATGTACCGAGCATCGGACCAAGCTTCTCATTTTTATGACTAGTCCATAATCATTCAAATTTCTACATTTGTGCTGACTTCAGCACCAGGATTACAATCTACAAAAGAATTTACGACTATTTAGAATTCGTAAATGCTAATAGCATGTTAGCTACTGCATGTCTAAACTTTATATCTAAAGAGATATAATTGGAAAAGTGGGAATTATTTTTCACATTGAGGAACATTTTATGAGACTGAAAAGACAAAGTTCTTGAATTTAAAGGCAGCCCCACTCATTTTACTGTGCCCCATTCTTGGTGTACTGGCATTATGGATAGAGCCACGAAACTTGAGGAGGACAGCATTCTTAATACATTGAGAACTAGGTGTTTTAAAATTTTTACACCTGCCTTGGGTTTGAGGTTTATTGTGTTGAGAATGAGGATGGGGGGTTGTGGGGTTTGAATCAATTATTTAACAGTGATGTTAATTTATTAGAAAACGATGTTCGATTGATACATGTATCTGGTTTTGTACATATGAAATGTTCCCTCCAAATGAGGCCATCAATCAATGTGATCCCCCTCCCAATTTCAACTTAAGAGTGCTATACTTCCCCAACTTTGTCCAGGTATTTTAGATACCTAATGGACAGGTAATCTGTCTACTCATCTGCCACAAATGTGCATTTCTAGCCCTGATTGTCAATAAGACACTGGCATTGCTCCACCTGTTCCATCCCACTCAATAGCAGCCACACCTCTACATCTGGATGGAACAAAGATAACCCTATTGCTTATATCTCAATGAAGACTGATGCATGTCCTCTCAATGGCTAGCACACCTAAGTCTGACTAGAACAAGTTTATATCTCAATGGAGACTGATGCTTGTCCACATGCCTGAGGGTAATGCAGATGCATCCAGCCCTTCTGCAGTGGAAGATGAAGGGATGAGAAGCCCGATACTGTAGAAGAAGGCACGTATTCCTTATAGCAGAGGATTCCTTATAGCAGAGGATTCCTTATAGCAGGGCATCAGTACTCTCATTTCAGACATTACAGCTCAGTAGAGGCTTCCCAGCATGGAGAGATCTTCTAGAATGTAATTCCTCTCAATTCACAGGTGTTTCCAATGACAGAGATATTTAACAAACTGGTGCATGCTGCACTCTTAAAACTCAGCCAATCTCCAGCAATATCAACCTCCCCTTTCCCCCTGAAGTTTCCTCAGGGCATATGATACCTTTAATTGCATTCAAAGTACATGAGTAGCCTAGGGTGTACTAATTATTTAATTCAATTGTTTAACTACATCCCAGTTGTCTATAAAATCTCCATATGACTGATCTTGTAATTGGAAGCACTGAGGTACTTAATCATGAGATGTTGAGTTCTTCACATCTCCCGACTGACAAGCTTTCTCATTGAGATGTAAGTTTTTGTTATATAGACAATAGAATTGATTTTAAGTAGGTGATTCTCATTCAAAGGTCCCTGAACTCACCATTCTACTCTACAAAAGATAGTTCATAGGTCCCTTTGTTATAACTGAGGTGATTTTGAAATTGGGTAACTTAATTACTCTGTATCTTTTGCTCATGTGAGATATATGAAAGAGTTATTTTGCTTGGTGTGAGATAGTTCAGATGTTTGTGAATACAAGATATTTTGTTCCATGTGAGATAGTTAAGATATTTTTCTCAGTGTGAGATAGATTAGAAGTTTGTGAATACAAAATATTTTGCTTTCTTAAGATAGTTGAGAGATAATCTTGGCCCTGTGTGAGAAAGTTGAAAGTGATATTTTGCTTTGTGTGAGATAGTATTGGTCTTTCATTATGATTTATTTAGCTCAGTGTGAGACAGTTAAGACAGCTATTTCATCATGAGTGGGATAGTTTTGAGGTTCCTGATTTACCAGCTTATTAATATCTGAGGTGAGAGATATTTTGCCCTGTGTGAGATATGTTACAAGGATATTTCACCCTGAGTGAGATAGGTCTGTGACTCACCAGCTTGTGTCTGAGGTGAGAGATATTTTGCCCTATGTGAGGTAGTATTAAGGTCCCTGACTCACCAGCTTAGTGTCTGAGGTGCTCTTGAGACTCTTGAAGGCCTTCTTCCACATGCTTTTGATGGTGGCCGAGGATTTCTTACTGTCCTGGTCCAGACTCTCCACTGAGCCATTCTGTTTGGGAGACAACGCCTCAATCTATAACATCCAAAAAGTAAAAGCTGACAAAGTCTGTCAAATACACAAGAAGTTCACTCTCTTTCGAGGCCTGATGAATTGTAAGCAGCAATTTACTGTTTTGTCTTTGTTTAGCTGTGAATTTTATTTAGCGTTTTTGGCATAAAGTAGCTTCCACTAATCAAGTTAATCACAAAATGCATGTATGTATTAATAACACCTACATGTACACCAATTCAAATCCACTCTAACTAGTTAAGAAACCAATTTCCACCAAATATCATACATGCTAAATATAATACGTTTACAGCTAATCTAATTGTATGGAGCTCAAGAAGGTGATCCTTACCGACCTTGAAGCATCAGGTACATGTTACAGACAATCTGAGTATTTATGTGTTATTGTCTTGAGGGAACTTTAGTGTAGACAGATGTTAATCTTGACCTTCTGCCTTATCAAACGACCTTGATTCACGTCAGGTCATATCAATACAATAGACTCATAAACAGAAGGTGGCACACAGACACACCTGGTTCCTGTAATTCTTATATCTACCGATATCTATACATCGTCAGTGGTCTAGAAAAGAGAGAGAGAAGATAAAGGGATATATCATATAAAGGAATCAACAGTCATAAGTGCTGGGTAACTGGAACAGATCAATATCCTAGTGAAAAATCAAAATTTCTGAAAGGTCAACAAACTTTAAAATGCTGAGAGAGAGAGAGAGAGAGAGAGAAGAGAGAGAGCTACATTAGTTTCACTGGTAATTCATCTTTGGGAAGCTTGTCAGAAATTTCATTAGCTCTCAGCTTAAAGTATTTAGACAGGCTGACTATCTATTTTTGCCACTTTCTCATAGGCCTGAGTGATCGCTGCATCAGGACACTCAGCCAGTCGTAAATAGATCTATCACAAAATTGGACACATAAATAAATAGATCTACCGGAAAAAAAGGGAGACAACCAGGGGCAGTAAATCTGATCAGGAGTTACAGATCACATCCATCATTATCCCCCCTGACTTGGGCAGTGTGATTTATTTGATATAAATCAGCCATCAGCGCTGGATCAGAGATATGCAGCATTGAAACCATAACATACCAACATAGTGGCAGACATTCCAGCCACATCAGGAAGTAATTATATCAGTAGTCATATTAATTAATACCCTGGCATGGAGGCATCCAAACAACCCCACAAAGTGGGGGGGGGGGGGGGGGGGCCCCATTTTGTAAGGGGGGGGGGGGGGTTGTTGATATACTGGAAGATCAAGTTTTGTTTTTTATCATAATAAGCTGCTTTGCTTTAATCAGTATTTTATCATGTATTGAAAACATCCATGGATTGGGCATCAGACAGAGAACGGGCTCTCTCCTCACTAGGGTTACTTACTGGTGATCGCTTTCTATTAACACCTGACAAGCTTAGGCTTTTTCCTTTGATATGCTAAACAATTCTCTAGACTTATCCATTAATGCATGAGATGACACCTTGCCTCTTTATCTCATAATGCACTTATTGACTCAAATTCACTCAACACTCAAATCTCTTCATTTGATGTGAGAGGGGTCTTGCTTGATAACCCATATCTTAGACAATAGGGTCTCTCTCTCTTTCCCTTTCTCTCTATCTCTCTCTCTCTTTCTCTCTCTCTCTCTCTCTCTCTCTCTCTCTCTCTCTCTCTCTCTCTGAGTTGCACAAAGGCAATATGCCAGCAGCCAGCAGAGCTTGAACACCACTGATGAGAGGAACATCATTATTTACTACTGATGGACTAACCATTTATATCTTAATATGTATATATTAAATAAGTTTTATATGCATTATGCTAATTTACATATGTAGAGTAAGAATTCTCTCTAATATTCAGTTTAGCCCACATGCACAATATAGAATAGGAATGACTGCACTCCTCTAAGGCTTTTTACGAAGTGACAATCCTTCATTATTAAAATGACTTCTCAATGAATTTCAAGGAGGCCAAATGGTCAACAATTAACCCTTAGATCTATCTAAAATTTTACACATGATGTTTTTTTAGCCTTAAACTATTATTTAGTAAAGAAAAATTTCTCTAATATTTTATTTAAAATTTGAATATTTTCCTTTATCTTTCTACAAGGCTCTTCTTCTAAAGGAGATTAATATAGTCTAAAAATGGCTAACACCATCCAGCCCTTTCTAAGCCTGAGTGTTGGACGGTGCATCTTGGAGAGACTTAGTGATCCTTAGACAGTCTCCGTACCTTATATATGCTATTAATAATAGAATGCCAATCTGCTTTAGGGTGACCTTCTGACTCGTTAACCTAATTAGAGGATAACAGTGGGCTACTTCTCTAATAAGTTGTTGTCAAACTGTTAAATTTCTAATTTATGTATGATTTATCTGTAGAGCTTCGCCCTACTAATCAAGTGTTAAGTGGTTGTCATAAATCTTGCTTTTATAATTTGCTTTTTTTAAACAGCCAGGACTTAGTTCTTGACAATTCTTTAAATATTGTGCAATTTTGAATTTTTCCATGAACAAATTACATAAAACATCCCAAAAACATTCTTTCCCTTGAATCAGCTAGTTTTGAAATCTATTCATGCAGTACAAGTAACTGATTGATTTCCCACCAAAAAAAAGTTCAGAAAATAAAAGCATCATAGATGAAATCACCAGATGGTTATAATATCTGAAGGAAAATTCTGTGGGGCGGTCTATAGATTAATTACCAAAAAAAAATGACATTGAGCCTGTTCTTTTCAAACATAAATCAACTATGATGCTGTAGGGTAAAACCTGCCATTTTTTTTTCTCAGAAGCAGAACTGATGAGCTTTTGGGTGTAGCGTAAAGTTAAACGCTGGAGCCATTTATCAGATATTTAATAAAACCACAACTGAGCTAGGAATGGAAAAACTTGCAAAAAACGATCATCTAAAAAACCATAAAGATACACGAGACAAGATCATCCCCCAGACTCTACACCGAAACTCCCCGCTCTGAACTGTCATATCTTTATTGTTCAGCCGTTTGCTTTTTGGCAGTTTTTTCTTTCTCTCAAGCTATTAATTTTGTTCATTATTTACACCAACAGGTATCAAGTCAGTGGTTCTAAGACAAAAAAAACCCCCTTTATTCTATGTCACTTGGTGCAAGTTCTTATAAATATACACACTTATCATACTTTGTCAGTCACAATTCAAATTAACTTGGCAAATGTCTCATAACTGCAATGTCTAATAGAGATTTAAACAAAGAATCTTTCCCAGACTGAATATGCATATCCCAACCCTAGCCCTCACATTTCGCTATCACTAATCTCTGCTCCATCTAATGAACTTTATCACCTTTCTATATCGGATAAGTCAGTTAATTCCTGGATTCATTAAAATCAACTTTAAAGCCTAAATCAATACAAGATAAAAAACAAGCTTCTTCATCTGGCTTACCTGGGCTCGGATGGAAGCTAATTGCAAATTTGCCAGCCGTATTTCATTGCGTTTGCAACACATGTCTCCTTGGGTTTCATACACTTTTGAATAAAGATGATTTGCTAAGTTTCTGTAAAAAATAGAAATACAAACAAAATTAGAAAACTGTTCTCACCTGGTTGCTGTCGTCCATGTCTTTGAGGTTTCCCGTACTTTTGTTTGAAGACTGTGATAAATGTCGGCCAGAATTAGGGGCTTTCATGCTTTGACTTCTCTTAACACTCGACTTAAAACTATCACTTTTACGGGACTTGGTTTTACTACTGTCGGAGCGGTGAATTTTTTCGGTTTTACTGCGGGCGTAATCCTTTGGTCGCGTGGACATTTCCGTCACTATTCCGCTGTCCTTACTCTCCTGTTTATGCATCTGTCTGCGAATTTTTAGCTCCTCTTCGCCACTATTTTGTCGTGACACGGAGCCCTCTGTATGGAGTAAGCTCCCTTTGTAAGGATCCCCATTCCTCTGCTCCGTGGCTCTCTGTCGCACTGACAGAGAAATGGACGGCTCTGCCTCAAAAACTGACATCACGTTATCCTTAACACAATTATCAATAAAGGTAAACCTTAGTGTTTTTACGTCGCCTACTCAGATAGTGTCAGTCCAATAAACACACACAAAGATCCTCACTGCTTATTCATCAATTTAAAAAACAAACAATGTCACAGCAACTACTGGAGTGTCCTTTGTATATTATGCATGGTTGAAAGAAGTGAGCATTAAAATTCCACCAAGGGATTTCACATAGACTCTGAAAGAATCAGATTTTGCCTTTTACCATCAGGATTCTGGCAACTATGCAGTCTCTTCAATTAATGACTGTAAAAAACTTGTATGGAGCACTGTCAAAATCTCTCCATTACAATGCATGTGATGATGTCACTTGGCATCTTCTTCCTAACTTCCCTCCTCCTAACTTCTCCAGAGAGTCTCAGCTTCTAAGAAACAATTCCCAGTGGCTGCAGGTAGCTGAGCTTTTTTTCCAAATCAAATATTGAAGGAAGAAACATAAATGGCTGAAGTATTCTCCAATTTCTGTTTGTTTTGCCAAACATCCAACGGGAGTATAATAAGTTTCAAGTATAAACAGCGGAGGTTTCCCCTCTCCTGGCTTATTGTGGCTCGGCAGAGACCCGCAACCACTGAACCACTCACAACAGTGCAGCAGTCTTTAAAGATCTCCACTGATCAAGAAATACGCAAAACTCCTAATTAAATGCAAAGTGTCTACATACTGCAATTATTCATGAAGAAGATTTCTTTTCAATTTGCAGCTGATAGAAATTTTGCTTTTTCAGTGATGGAACTCTTGGTTTGCCCACTGATGAGTTATTATCTTAGAGTTAGACATTTTGTCATCCCGCATAAAAAACAAGCCTGAAGATGTTGTCTCGCACTCAGCAATTTTCTAGCTCTTCAACAGAAAGATAATAACTTTCACATGTTTAATGCCTATTCGGTACCTGTAAATGATAGTTCTCTCTGAAATATGATTAATTTCCTTTCCAACTGAACACAGGTGACTATCAGGGGAGACTGGGAACACGGAGGCACTGCCAGGGAAGTTTACTCTCCTCCTCCTTCACTTACAGCAGCCACAGCTATTGTGTTTGTCCATTACAAAACAAGATCCTGACATTGTCATTAATCCATCAACATAATCATTCAGACATAACCAGTCAGCAGACGACACTCACAGCAAACTCAGGACCCCTGATTCAGATATTTCTCCAATGTCAGCAAATAGTTCCAACTTATAATTGTCCACTTGTATGATGACAAAACTCTCTGTACAGGATGATTTGTGGGTTCCACACACTTTGTTAAGATTGGAGCTTCCTGGAACCAAGTGGTACAGTATGGAGTAAGTAGAGCAGGGTAGTGAGACAGTGAGGGGTAGAGGATTAGCTGACCAGACACCAATGTCTCTCGGGGAGAGCTCAGTTGGAGATGTACTTTATCTGTGTATCAGGGCATTTCTTTCTATTATGATCAGCTTATCACTGCTTCATCTCAAGGAGTGCTGTACATAGACTGTATAGCTCTCTTCTCAGTACAATTATTTTATGGAACCCCCTCTCAATATAACCTTCTTACCCCCCACCCTCCACTTACCCCCACCCCCCACCCCACCCCACCCTCCAATCTATAAAAATCAATATATTCCCCTCCCCTTAATGAAACTTAATTTTTATCCCAAGGAACTAATATCAACCAAACATTCCCATTTACCTCTTTATATCGTACACTGGGACAAGACAAAAATATTCTTTTATTGTGATAATGTAACGACATCAGTATATCCCCCTCCCCTCCATACAAGACACCTGCTATATATACCCCCACCCCTTTAGGAAAATAAAATCTACAAGAGCCTCTTCCTCTCTACATAAATGTAACTGTACTTGTAAAGCTTGTTGCTTTGATACTTCAACGTAAATGTACTTATAACCAGGCTCTGAGACTGGGAACTTGAGAAATGAAATAATTTCTCTAGAAAGCTATATAGTTCCACAGAGGAGCATACGAGGGTTATTAATATTTAAGTGTGGGCCGGTGGATCAATACCACCAGAAAACATTTCTCTTTGCAAGTGTCTGAAGGAGAGAGAGCTGTGCTGTTTGATGTTCAATCTTCAATCAGGCGATGAAGCAGAGGTAGAGAATGAAAACAGCCAAAGTTATTTGTAATCAAAGACTAATTAGCGGAGAAACCCGGTAAATGAATCATGGGCCTTGGATCTGACTGATCTACTACTTTACCGGGCTTCTTCCTTCTCCAGGTGTGAGGAGCAAAAAGGAACTGATGATTATTGTGATGCAATGCATGTGCATTTAACAACAAATCCCCCCTCCCCTTTTTTTAATTCTAAAGATGTAATTCAGAGCGCATGACTCTGATGTGTTTATTTTCAGAATAAACTAAAAATATTTCAAACACAACATTCAAAATTTTTTTGTATGGTTAAGAGCATTCATGATAATATTCAAAACACATTTAGAAATTCCAGTCTGTTATTCTGGATTCATAAATTCTGATATCACGAGTTAATGAAAGCCAATTTTTATTAAATTTTGACATGTCTGAAAATTTTATTATAGAAACAAGAGTTTTTACTCTCAAAAGTTGGTTCGGTAGGCTAAAATTCATGTAATATTTTAATTATAAACTGTGCATGGATTAATACACATTACAGCGATAGAATACTGGATTTCACATTACAATATCCCATATATTTGAAGTTCAAAACTGGTCAGGTCCATATATCATTGTACAAGAGGAAATAAAGCAATTGATTACCTAGTTGATAATGGGAGAAGAACTTTAGAACTTCTGCCCGATTCAATTGTATAATAGTACAATAAAAATATGTTAAAATCAAACCATCTTTAGTTAGAACAAAACTACTAGATGTATGATGATGGGCGGCATCTTTGAAAACACTGAATGTGATTCTACTTGTCCATGCTCCGTGACAATAAAAAAAATCTTGAGTTTTGTGGTCTCTCATTCAGAAATCTCCAAATCATTTCCTGGCTACTGACTCCCATGGGATCCCAACTGACAAGATTAGCAGGATGAGGTGAAGTAATTGACCAGCTCCCCCCCACAAATCAATTCCTGTCCCTCTTAAAACATCCAGTGGGGAAACATGACTACAAGATTATGAAGTACATGAGGCTCAGGTCAAATACAGCATGTCAAAAGGCCATTCTATTGCACTCTTGAAGGTCCTAGGGAGTTTCTGTTGGACTTTGGTAGGTCATAAGGCATTTCTTGTGAAGTTTTGTAGGTCTTGGGCCATTCTATTTGACTTTTGAAAGGCCTATGACCATTCTCTTGGACATCTGTAGGTCCAAAGGATGTTCTAAAGTACTGTTTGTAGATTCCTTACTTTATGTGAGTACTTAATTCAACAATTCAACTGTTTCGCATCAAATCGCGAGAATATTAAATCCTGAACGCCAAATATTTATTAAAGTTTCATCAAACTTCACATCTGTCCAAAAAATAAAAGCAAGATGTGCTTCTTTTATGCCGATATTAATTCCTCGCGTTTAATTAGGAATCTAAAGTACTCTGTTGTTCTGTTGTAGGTCTTAGGCCTTTCTAATAGAATGAAACAGTTGTAGATCGTAAGGCGATTCTGTTGGTCTGGTGTAGGCCTGAAGGTCGTTCTACTGATGAGCTAATCTATTGTACTACTGTATATAGGAGGCTATTTTATCACAATGTTGTAGGTCCTTGGTGAGTCTTTTGTTCTGGATCAGGGGTTCTATGTTAACCATATCTTGTTTGCAGCATCTCTTGAACAAGTATCTGGATAATTGAACTTTCCAGACCATTACCGCATGTCCTTTACTAGATCTCTCTGTGAGTAGAAACAGTATAATGACCACAGTGACCAGTACCCTGTCTTCATCAGATTCAGTATACTGATCTCCAGAACTCTCCCCTTGTCCTTAAGCTTTGTTCTCCTTCACACAGCGAGGGCATACGTGTATTTACCAGAGATCTACTGATCAAGGTCTTCAGTCGTTCACCAACTCCGGAACAGCGTTATTTAGCTATATCAAATTATTAGTGGCATCTCCTTGCTGTCTGTCATGAACGTCCAATCATTGATTTCCTTCACTCCAATGCACGGACCCTGTATACTGGTGGGGGGAAGTATTAACAGTTCACAGAAATCAACAAATTCAATTAGCGGCCATTTATCCTTTTAATATTCATAAACTAATCTTATTTCAGGGAAATGATAAAGGTCTATGAATCATATATCAAATGATTATCTGAGGATTTTGAACTCTGATGACATTTTCACTTTCTGTCAATTACCATACTAGTAGTATTAAAAGGGGAAGGGGGAATGTAAGACTCTTATTTTTGGAAGTAAAATCTGAAAAACTTAAGAATATTTTGCCATTCTTTTTAATGTAGCCTAATCAAATGGATTATATCTTACCATTTTAACTTCAATACATGCTCAAATTTTACTCTTTACATTCATGAAAGCCCCTTTAAAAATAGCCGCAGACACTAATTTAAATCATAATAATCTTGGTCACAATACATCATTCACACATAAGTCTCTCAATATGCCATAAGCACATTCACATGATATAGTTGTATTGTTCTGAATTTAGTAAAAATCTTTGAATCAATTTTGTCCTTGACCTCTGACCCCAAAATTTATTGACAGATTCATTAATTAGACTCTCAATATATCATGAGCACATTCATATTATACATTGCATACTGTTCTGAATTTTGTAAATCAAATCTCATTAAACTTTAGTCTTTGACCTTTGACCTTGTCTACTGACCTTTGACAGATCATTGCATACTGTTCTGAATTTGTATATTAAATCTCCTTAAACTTTTGTCTTTGTCCTTGATCATTGACCCTGTCTACTGACCTTTGACAGATCATCATCAGGGTGTGGATGCTGTCCTGGTTGTGTTTGATGTACGACGTCAGGACGGCAGCCTCTTTCTGGAGTTTCTGTCGCCGCTCTAAGATGATTGGTTCTGTGTGTTGGTTTACGATCAGCTGGTTCACTGTCAAAGTCTGCACAACAACAAAAAATATGTCAGCTAGATTCTGATGAAAATTCAACGATTTTGTCACATCAAGTGACCAATTCAAGATCTCTTTGGAAAGTAAGAAGGTAAAGCTCAACAATCCTTGAAAGCTCTGGCAAATACCAAATGACCTTCAGGTGACCTTTTCCTACCATGTACTATACTGTAAGGATGATTGCTGCAAGCTTAATACATGTAGTACTTAATAGCCATTGGGTGTATTTCACAATATTACAATTAATTTATCTGGTCAAAAAGTTTTGAGCTTACTGGTCAAATTCAAGTTTATAACTTTTATAAAACAAGGGGCACTACTGAGTAAACAGATGTTGAATGTGATATTACAGTATATATTAAAGTCATCAATATGGCACACTTTCCAGCTTTTAAAAATAAAAGGTAAGTAATGTGATCTTTAAGGCTAGTTTCTTCAATTAAAGAAAGAATGTTTTGCATCTTGAATGAAGAACGATGAGTTTCAAGTATTTGCATAATACAGTAAAACTCATTCAGTACGAACACAAATATAGCGAAATCTTGGACATAGCAAAGTTTTTTTGAGTCCCTAATAAAATTCTTAACAAATCTTTGCAAAATATTAGGTTATAACCGAGTTTTACTGTATTCATACATATAACATAGTTTCTTATTGGCTGACGTACCAGGCATATGGGTCATGTTTTCATCAATTAGAAATATAAAGGAGATGCTAATTTTTATCCATTTGATTTGAAAAGAAAGGAATTGCAGTTGTTTATGAGTTAAATTATAATTTTTATCCATTTGATTTGAAAAGAAAGGAAATGCAGTTGTTTATGAGTTAAATTATACCAAACAAAGTTTGTGTTAAAATTAGGATTGGTTCTGTATAACACTGATTAACTCACCAAATAACAACAAATTTGTATGCCTTTATGGATTTAAATTTGTTTTTAAGGGTCTCTGATCCTCAGCCTCAAAGTATTTTTTTCATCCTAAAAATGTTATTTATCCTTCAATCTTTATAAATGAAATAAAATAAAAAGAAATTTGTTGATGGTATCCATGCATTTTACGGAGTTATTGCGACGATGAATATAACGGAACAAATAACGTATACAAGTTGAGATCAAATTAGAAAAAAAGGTTGTACCGGTGCAATGATGGCTCGAACCCCTTTACCTTTAGGCATTAGGTGGAGCCACAAAGCCAAGCAGTTCGTTGAATTGGTTGGTGTAATATTAACAGTTCAAGACTAATTAAATTTGTCTATATAAAAGGCAGATTTATGGTACGGATAAAAAAATTCCGGATAATTTAGCGTTATCGAACTTTGCTGAGGATCGGAGATTGTTAATATCAAGTTCTGGTTTATGGTCAAACTTTGGGCCAAATTTGATGCCAAGTCAGTATCCTCTTTGCTATTTTTAACTGATACCTGATCTGTAAGTCATTTTATTAGAACAAAACACAGTAGAGACAAACTTCATGTCTATAATCATTAATGCAAAGAAAGGTCCATTATGAATGATATATCATGTATCCACAAGATAGGAGAATTGACACTGATAAATCTTTTCTCAGAGAAACCCAAATTTTAGAACTCTATTAACTCCTATAATTGCTGATTCAAAGAAAAATGGATTGGTTGTCTTGGATAATTTTCTTGTCTTTTTTTTTTTTTAAAATTGCTTCTGAAGCAGAAGCAATTAATTCAATAACACTTATTTTCTGTTCTAACATTGAGAAATTGACTGGGCCCTATATAATGTCAGCTCCCGGCAGTGTAAATCATAATTGACTGATCATATATAACACACTTATATAAAGTCTTGGTATCCATCTCTGTCAAGATAGGGCCAAGTCTGACCCACCCAAACAACGTCATCCCAGGGGGCGTTTCCCCAGACAGGGTCCTCTTGTATCACTGAATGTCTGTCTATCACACAGACGCAGCTCCAGAAAACATTGAACTGGGACCCCCTGTATCACTAAATGTCTGTCTATCAGACAGACGCAGCTCCAGAAAACATTGAACTGTGACATTACTGTCGGCATACTCTAAAAACTGTCATATTTTATACATGTATCTTAGATATGTAAAACATTTTCTATGTTAATGGAGCTGATAAATTTAACAGTGAAGGTGTCTCAAATAAATAATTGACAGGTATTTAATGACAAGGTTGAATCAACATGCCTACATCTCAATAAAAGATATCAACTGTAGATACTCCATTTCTGCTCAGAATTTCATTCCAGAGACGATTTTCTTGGAAAACATTGCAGCTGGGTTTTAGAATATTTTCTTGATCTTTAAGTTAATTATAGAAAAGTGTCTGTAGGAGTTACAAAGTAACTATTACTCCATCACTGTTAACAACACATCACGGCATGCAGTTAACAAATATCTGATAGGCAGGTTTTGATCTTGGAATTTGAAAACATATTTCCATCGCATCTATTACATCAACAAAATCCATTATCTTAATAATACAGAGTTAAGTCAAAACTGGCAATGTAAACAAACATTTGACATCAAACCCTAAATTAATCCTTCTGTGTTGAACCAGCAATATGACTTAGTTCATTACATTTATAAACCAGGCATAAAGTGCACAATATAGATCTAACGGGGAAACAATCAAATCCACACACAACACAGAGCCTGAAGTGCATGCCAGTTATAGGGACACAGTTGCTTTACGTCAGAAAGCGATTCAAACTGAGAACATGATCTATAGATATCCGGGAGACAAGCACTTGTTGACTGCAAGCATCTTCAGGATTCAGACTGGTCAGCCCTGATTTGGTTTACGCTGATGTCAGAGCCTGGAGAAGACCAATTACTTAATGAACTGTGATAGATCCTGACTTGGAACCAGAGAGCACCTGCCATGAGGGCTTGTTCACAGAACCCCAACAGAATGCAGGACAATGCCTCCAGATGCTTTGTTTTATCTTACAGCTCTCCTACATAATACACCTGATCTCAAGACTCTCTTTCCCTCTTTCTGCTTCTACCTCTCTCTTCTTCATTCTTTCTTCATAAACTCTATTTCCATCATGATTTTCCTTTCTATTATTGTTTATCATTGTTTACTAATGTTTGTGATTGACCAGGAAAAAATTCTTTCTCTCTCTCGATCTCTCTCTCTCTCTCTCTCATAAACCTTCCAGCACTTTATGCTTGTAAATATTTAGCCACTGTATGACTGCCCTGGTTCTATTTGCCAGTTAAGAAAGGCTCTCAAGAGAAAGCCAGGAGAAAGTGCCACTTATTTTGGGTTGTGTGTAAGATTATGTCAGATAGAAGCTGAACACATCAAGCAGCAAAGACAGAAATGATTAACTTTGTCAGGCCATTGTTCAAGTTTGTTTTACATCATCTACTCTGAGGGTCCTATAATAACTAAGGACCTGTAATGTTCATAGTGACCTCAAGTGTCCTTGAATGACCTTGACCTGTAGTTAAATTTAGGCCTTTAGTGAAATAAATCGTCTTATTTCAAACGGTCTGTTTCTAGATGGGCCAAAAAATATTTCTTTTATTTTTCTGGCAAAAGTCTTTTTGAAGCAAATTAAAATGTCAGAAATAAATCTTGTGAAAACTGCACGTTATTTTATCAAAATCCCTGCTTTGTAATGATTGTAGAGGAATACTTTCAAAAAATGATACTGCATTCAACAAGATTTCTCACTGCTTGAACACCATCAAAATCCCCATAAATCGATGCCGTGTTTTTCTAAAGCCACTATAATAAAATGCTTTAACAATATTATACATTAGCAACTTGTTTCTTCCTATCTGCGATCCTTTGAAAGCTGCTGTGGATTTTTTCCCCATCAGTGAGCACTTGTTATAGAAATCATCAGTAGAAAAACAGGCCGAGTGAAATCTCAGTAGAACCTGCAATTCTATAATTTTGCCCAAGAATCTTTAACTCTTACAATTATCATATTTCGATAAAATCTGCAACATTGATCCAGAGTTATGAAAGGAAAGCTGCTTATATAGTGTACTCATATTTCTGCACCATATAGCATTATACTCAAAGCATGTTCGAAAGAAAATCTAATAAATTAGATCTTTAATGCACTCAACGCACTGCATGTCTTCCTTTCCATTTCAAGGTAAAATAAAGGTCACAAAATATCGAAAGCTACAGCAATAATTGGCTACAGGAAAACAGCCATGATCTTGAATAATTTCTTGGAACTGATCATGAGTCTGTTGTAATCTAATGAAACAAATAAGTTGCAAACCGAGTGAAACCTGGAGCGGAGAAATAACACCTGAAGACAAAAGCAGGCATAAAAAACTCGGAATAACGTTCACCTGAAATAAAGCCATTTACCGCCTGACCTGCCTGTATGCAGTACACATTGAGCACACATGGTTTTTGAAATCACTTTCTACGCAACCAATTTATTTCATGCTTCCTTCTATACCAAGTCTTTGCGTCAGGGAAAATGTTTTTGCGAGAAAAAAAAAATTCTTGACAATCTAATTTGGCAGTAAGCACATCATAAATCATAGGGAGCTGGTTGTCCTTCAGAGTTCGTGTTTTTACGGTAATTCTATCACAATCAGCTGCACAGGAAAGTCATCAGTTCCTCCTTATTTCATCTTCTTAACCAATACACACACAAAGAAATATAAGGTTACTGACCATGTTAAGTGTATTAAAGAGTAATAAAAAAATGAATATATCAAAACTTAATTTCGAGAAATCATCACATTTTGCCAGGGGTCAATTTTTGTGGATTTTGATCAATGGTACCCTTTATCCACAAATTTACATCCTCAATGAGTCATGAAAAATGATCTTTTATTATTCATAAAATCTAATCCACAAAATCAAATCCCCACCAACCTGTGCAAAATATGAAATTTATAACAAGAGGCCCATGGGCCACATCGCTCACCTGAGGAACAATAAGTATGATAAAATCTGCTTAATGGAGTTATAATACAAACTATCTAGACAATGTAGTATAATACATGTAGATCCTGTATATATAAAAATCCATTTTTTTTCGCCCTGGATATTCTTATGTTTCTATTCAAGTCCCTTTCCTAACAGGGTGATTTTATAGTCATATCACATTCAGCATTGCAGTTCTCAAAAAGACCCTAAACAATTGTTTATATATGGAATATAAACCTACATCAAACTCTGAACCCCTAGTGAAGGCCAAAATTTGTCCAGGGGCTCAAGTCTAAACAATTTTAAGAATCAGCAATATGTCAAAATGCTTGGATATAAGTACATGTAAAACCATATATGATAACATTTCAGTTTTTGTGAATAATTAAAATATTTTCCTTTGTAAAATTGGATCCCCAATGTGGCCCCACCCTACTCCTCAGGATTTTGATTTGAAAGAATTTGAATCTACATTATCTCAGCTTGCTTTCAGTAAAGTACAGCTTTTTTAGGCAAATGGTCTTTAGGGAAAGATTTTTAAAAAGATTTTTCTCTTTATATTAATATGTAAATTTTTACTCCCCCCCCCCCCCCCCCCACGTTGTGACCCATCCTACCCCCAGGGGTCATGATTTTCAAAACTTTAAATCTACCCTACCTAAGGATACGTCCACACAAGTTTCAGCTTTTCTGGCCAATTGGTTTCTGAGAAGAAGATTTTTAAAGATTTATTCCATATATTCCTATGTAAAAGTTTGACCCCTCATTGTGGCCCCATCCTACCCCCATGGGTCATGATTTTCACAACTTTGAATCTACCCACCTGAAGATGCTTCCGAACAAATTTCAGCTTTCCTGGCTAAGTAGTTTCTGAGAAGAAGATTTTTAAAGATTTTCTCTATATATTCCTATGTAAAAGTTCAACCCCCCATTTTGGCCCCACCCTACTCCCGGGGGTCATGATTTTCACAACTTTAAATCTACACTACATGAAGATGCTTTTACATAAGTTTCAGCTTTCCTGGCTAAGTAGTTTCTGAGAAGAAGATTTTTAAAGATTTACTCTATATATTCCTATGTAAAAGTTTGACCCCCAATTTTGGCCCCACCCTACCCCCAGGGGTCATGATTATCACAACTTTAAATATAGTTACACTATCTGTGGATGCCTTTACATAAGTTTAAGCTTTCCAGACTTATTAGTTACTGAGAAGAAGATTTTTAAACATTATTCTATATATTCCTATGTAAAAGTTCGACCCCCCATTGTGATCCCACCCTACCCCCAGGGGTCATGATTTTCACGACTCTAAATCTACACTATCTGAGGATGCCTTTACATAAGTTTAAGGGGGAACAGGACACGTATCATGTGACTTTCATTGCAATGATGCTTTGATGTGCTAACTCTATTATGACGTCATAATTTATTTGATTGTATATTGCTCTGATGTCATTTATTCATTATGACGTCATACAGGATTTGATAGATCTTTTTTTCCGTACTAAACGGCTCTAAAGTAGTCTTTGTCCAAACATGAGCTGTGGAAATTTAACATTTTTAATTTTATAAATGTAAATGTACAAAATCATAAGCGGTTAATATAATCAGATATATATTCTGATAATGATCTGTTCATGATAATTGATAAATTTTAATAATGCATTACTTTTTTGATGGTTCCAAACAGAATTTGTCACAAAAGGTCATAATTCCAGAATAAGGGGTAGGGGTGATTCCTATTGTAGTATCTCTCTTAAATGCCAAGAAAGTTGCCATGAAAATTTTATAAGTTATAAAGCACATGTTAAGGTTGTTATATGAATTTTTTTTAAAAATTTCATTGACAATTTTTTATGTCTTATCACATTTTGTTCAAATTTAGAATCAAAAATTTCAAAATTTGAAGTGCTGATTTAAGCAATTTTTGATAAAATTATGATATTGCTATGTAAAAAAGCCAATGTTGTAAACAATTTTGAAATTTGTTTTTGTTCTCAAAATTAATGAATATGATTTGCAAATAAATTCCATCAAATAAAATAATTATTGCAGAAAATTGAAATTGTTAAAAAAATTCATAATGCCAGAAAGGGGGATAATTCCTATCAAAATATCTCCCTTGCAAGGTAAGAAAGTAGTCGTGAAAATGATATTATGTTGTAGTGGACATCTTAATGTAAATGTGTTAAAAAAAGCAAAAAAATTCTTTGACAAATAATTTTACACTGCAACCCCCTGTCCCCCCTTAAGCTTTTCTGGCTAAGTAGTTTCTGAGAAGAAGATTTTTAAACATTATTCTATATACTCCTATGTAAAAGTTCGACCCTCCATTGTGGCCCCACCCTACCCCCAGGGGTCATGATTTTCACAACTTTGAATCTACACTATCTGAGGATGCTTCCACACAAGTTTCAGCTTTCCTGGCCAAATGGTTCTTGAGAAGAAGATTTTTGAAAATTTCTCAAAAATTTTCAATAATTCCTAATTATCTCCCCTTAAAAGAGGGCGTGGTCCTTAACTTTCGCAACTTTGAATCCCCTTTACCTAAGGGTGCTTTGTGCTAAGTTTGATTGAAATTGGCTCAATAGTTCTGGAGAAGATGTCGAAAATGTGAAAAGTTTACAGACAGACAGACGGACAGACGGACGGACAACAGACAAAATGTGATCAGAAAAGCTCACTTGAGCTTTCAGTTCAGGTGAGTTAAAAATTGGCTCACACGAATTTCAATGTAATTACCTTACTGTAAGGGTTTTTTTTTTATATAAGTACTAAAATCTTAATAAAGCTATTCAATTCCAATAATCTATAATTCAACAATTAAATGTCACCTCAACTGTGATCCCTTTAACATTGCAGAAAAATTACAATAAAACACTACTAGTACATGTATATAATGTAAAAAGAGTACTGTTCACAGTACTGAATTTTATAGCAATTGTACATTCTTTCTAATTACTAATTTATCAAACAATGGTGTGCAAAGTGAGGTAGTAATTTCATTACCAATAACTCTATAGTCAGCCCACGTGCTAGCCATTTATGTTAGGATGAGGATGCAATTCTTGATTTCTCCAGCAATTAAGATTGACCACCAGCATGATTAGATAATCTCAGGAGCCTGTTATTCCACAGAAGGGGGTGGGGATGGGGGTGGGGGAAAACAAACAGAAATAAATAGTTTATGGATTAGAGGTCATAGTCTTATGATGAAAATGACAGCATCCACTGTGGATGGGGGTATGAAGGGACATAACTCCTATGAAAAGATCACAACCAAAGGGAGATTACTCTCTTCAGGTGACACCCCTTTACAGTTTACACCACACACACACACACATATAAGCTTACCTCTGCGTTGTAGATGCTGACGTCGCTGGGTCTAAATGTGTGCGTGGACAGTTCTATTTTGGTCGGCTCCATTTCTATGGCTGACAGGAAGTAGGTGATGTCTGACTGTGGCGTCACCTGGCGGCAGACCTTCAACATTTCCTTGTAGCGGTGGTGCTGCTCATCCGCCTGACAATGAAAAGTCCAATTATAAAAGAAAGTCCGCTTATAATATAAAGTCCGCTTATGATATAAAGTCCGCTTATAATAAAAAGTCTGCTTTAAATAAAAGTCCGATTAGTATAAAAAGTCCTCTTATAATAACAGTCCGCTTATAACAAAATGTTGCTTATAAAAAAGTCTGCTTATAATAAAAAGTCAACTTATAATAAAAATTCCGCTTATAAAAAAAAGTTCGCCTATAATAAAGTCTGCTTATAAAATAAAAAAAATTCTGCTTATAGTTATAATAAAATTTCCACTTATGATAAAAAGTTCGCTTATAATAAAAGTCTGCTTATATGAAAGGCCACTTATGATAAGTCCACTAATGATAAAAAGTCCGCTTATAATAAAACTCTGCTCATATAAAAGGCCACTTATTATAAAAATTCCACTTATAATAAAGAGTCCACTAATGATAAAAAGTCCGTTTATAATTTAAGTCTGCTTTTATGAAAGGCCGCTTATTATAAAAATTCCGCTCATAACGAAAGTCCGCTTATTATAAATCTCAGATTCTAATAAAAGGCCAATTATGATAAAAATTCCGCTTATAATAAAAAGTCCACTTATGATAAAATGTCCGCTTATAATAAAAGGCCTCTTATTATAAAAAATTCCGCTCATTAAAAAGTCCATTTATGATAAAAAGTCCGCTTATAATAAAAGTCTGTTTATAATAAAACGCCGCTTATAAAACTGTCAAAATCTGTTGTAGCAAATGTATTTCAAACCACGAAAACATTTCGATCCTTTACGATATGCAACCAGATATACTGCCACATAATTTGCTTCTCATTGCCTGACGTCATGACGTCAGGCATATCTAAGGTTTAAAAGTTACAACATCCGAAACAGTGCAGTCAACAATGGAAGCTAGCAATATCATTTTTCATTGAAAAAAGATTTATCAATGCATATTAATAACAAAAAATAATGACGACCTTCAAATTCACAATTAAAGAAAACGTTGTAATGGATGTAACAATTAAGCAATAGTGAGCAAGTGTTTAAAGCAAAAAGGAGGTTCACTGTGCACGTGTGTAATTCGGGCTGACTATATTAAGTTAGGATGAAACTTCGCTTGCGTAGATTGGAAATTAGACAGTTTGTGTTAGAAATATTCGAAGATGTTATGAAACCGGTCAGTTTCTAGGTCAAACTGCGCATCAATGTATTGGAAGACTGTCATTGGGAATCGTCTGCAGCCACAGTCCGGAGTCCACGTATATCTTCCCAACTCTTTTAGTGAGATTGAAAAGTAAATATATTGGAAGTAGTTTGCCACCAAATCATGAAAATCAGAGAGCTATGTCAACAAAATTACAACATTAAGTATTAAGTAGATGTGCAGTACACCCGCATATTATTATTGTTCTGGAAACTATTTTTTAAAAGATTGTGTATTCACTTTTGCCCTAAAATTAAAATTCCGCTGGCTGACTTTCTTAGCTTTTTAAAAAGTTAACCTTGTCATGCTTGAAAATAGATAGCGCACTGTTTAAACGGTTGAAGGGGAGGGGGTGTCATCACAACAAGTTATTACCTAACGAGGCAATTAAAGGCCGGCACTTTAAACATGCATCGGTTGATATTTTTTTTTTTTAAAGAAAAACAAAAATGTTGTATTGGTTGTAAAAATCAGCATTGAGCAAGTTCACTGTACACGTGTGCAATCCAATAGAAAGGCCCCTACATTTGAACGGTAAATGAGGTGGGGGGGGGGGGGGG
>WFKH01011801.1:61409213-61428789 GCA_016163765.1 Magallana hongkongensis | reverse complement strand
GGGGGGGGGGGGGGGGGGGCATCGCAAATTTTTACAAGTTGTACCTAATGATTATAATATTACACGATAGAATGTAAACTATAATTGTGTTCAGTTATCATTTCTAAACAAAATTGCCAGTTTGTATTAAAGAATTTACTAAGTATTGTTACGTTAGCTTTAATATTCATATACTGTGCTTTGAGGGATTTCATTTATCGTAAAAGGGGTGTAACTTCCGTGTTTACCTCAATGTAAATAATAAGTGCATAGTTAGCAATTGATTCTTGCTAAACTAAAGTAAAATTAATATATAACAAGTAAAAGTTGTTACGAAACAAATGCCAAAAAAGAGTTTTAAGACTCCACAGATACGGGTATTATGGAATGCACCCCCTCTATGGAAGAGTTCATTTATGGTGTACGGTGGGCAACTCCAATCGGCATAAAAGGAGGCACAAGATTAATTCTAGTCAAAATCTTAGGAGCAGTCCATAATTTTACGCGCCACTATAGTGGAATAATCCATGATGGGAAGCTAAGCATTATTCTAACAATTGTATTGTGTTCGTAATTAAGTTTTAATTGCTATATTTTTATTTTGTTGGCAGCAAATAAAGTTTTAAGAGAAAATTACATATACGCAAAATATTTTAGGTTCTAAATAAATAATATGTAAAATTCATTTAAAGTAAAAAAAAAAAAAACGTAGTAAAGATAATTTGAAACAGTCCAACTTTAGAGACGCGCATTTGGAAGACTGCGAGAAGAACGAACTACAAATCAAAGACAGATTAAAACTCATAGAACCAAGTTCTTGCAATGAAATAAATATGTTTAGTCAGGCAAGCTTTTTGGAAAGCTATTACTTGTATGTATTTACATTTAATCGTAAGAGTCTGGGTAAATAAGATTACTAACAGTATCTGACGATCAGATACTAAGTCATTGAACCACGTGGTCCCCTCAAGATGAATTCTTTAATCCCCAAGTCACACGGTATTTGCGGCATAACAAATAAAATTCAACCAGATCAAACATCTAAGGGTGATGCTATTGATAAGAAGGGAGAGAGCCAACGGAATCTGGTAAATTGGTCATCACATTGAATGAGCGCATCGAGCTCCCTCGAGTCTGACAGTTTTAACAGAGTTATCTCTCTTTGATTGAGCTAGCGTTGTCTTTCTTACCTTGGTCAATAACATCAGCGCGTGACTCTCCATGGCGATGTTCACCGTGTTACTTGTGTCAATGTAGATCTCCTCCAGCTCCTGTAATAAATGATGAAAAATACGTCATAGTAGGAAACTAAGATGGATATCGGGTTTATTGTTGGGGGGGGGGGGGAGGGGGGGTAATAACGTACTAATTGCACCAATCTAATTTAATTAGATTGAAATTGTCCTTTCTGATATCATTTATTTTAACAAATAAAATATACAACACTGAAACAATTTAGTATTTGTAAAAATAAAAGTAAGTATTCTAAGCAAAGGGTACATAACCAGCAAAGTCATTAGAATACTATTGAGTTTACACTGCTGCAGTCTAATTCCATCGTCGGAACCCACGGGCTTTCTATCCGTTACTTAGTTCTTAACACTGCTCTCGAAAAACCCGTGGTTTAAACGATGTCTGGTCCAAACTAAAATCATTTTATTAACTTGCATTGAGTTCTTGAAGCAGAGGAATTTTCAGACGAATATAAAGAAACTGTTGGCTATTTTAAAATATTTTTTCCCCATCATATTAGTACATGTATATATGCGCGTAATTGAATGAAAACAAAATGCCTGCACATCACATTATTTGTTATAAATTGTTTATTTCGTGTTTTGTTTCATATTCAATTTTTGTTCACCTAGTGACCTTACCTCTAACACCTGTGGGACGAGGTAGTGGAACTCCTCAATGGTTCTGTTGGAAGCGCACAGGTGACACAGGTATTCGTTGTGGGCGGTGTGGAACTGTTGGCGGGCCACGAAGTTAGAACCGGTGGGCGAGGCCTTCACCGACCTCTGGTAGTTCTCCTCGGCCTGCGGGGAGACAGGAGACGTCGGTCAGAGAGAGAGAGAGAGAGAGAGAAAGAGAGAGAGAGAGAGAGAGAGAGAGAGAGAGAGAGAGAGAGAAAACCGCAACTAATATTCCTTAATTAAGAATTAAGAATTCTTAAATCGATATTATTTGGTAATTGCATAATCTGTATCAACCTGAAAAATTGTAGTAGAAGCATTTGTAGCATACAATTTTTTAAAATTTTATTTAACCAGAGACATAAATATTATTGTTATGTTATTTATGTCTCTGATTTAACCATCTCCATCAGAAAGCAAATTACTTTTATCTGAACCTTTTCTCAGAAATTCAAATCTATTAATGTTAACTTTATTTACACCCCCCAAGAATCGTATTTATTTAATTTTTGGGTGTCAGATAATTCAAAACTGTTCGTGCATTTGTGCAACGATCACGGGAAACAAACTCTCTCTCTCTCTCTCTCTCTCTCTCTCTCTCTCTCTGGGTGTTAAAAATCGAATAAAAACATAATCAATGGATTTTGAGTAAAGGGCAAATTCGGATTTTACGACTGTGGTGCGGAAATTGTTGGACTTCTAAAGGTCAGTAATGTAGACTTGTTACTTATTCATCAGTCTTCACCACCGAACCACACTGGAGTAATTAGATTGATTTCATAATTCAAGATCTTACATAGCTCAGGACAAGACAGAGAGACAGATGTTGAAAACGTATCAATAGCTTGATATGAAAATACAAGCTCTTAACACTCAAAGGATTAGGAAAATAGTTGAAATAGGACAGATTCGACATATTAATATTGATGGAGAAAATGTAAGAACTTGCTGCAAAATAGTTGGATAGAGAATAGATATACATAGGACATATTTATAGACATGTTGACAAGAAAATCTGTATGACTTGTTGAAAGAAAACGGTAGAGAAGGACAATTGTTCAAAATTTGTACACCACATGGATCTTTGCTTGTTGATAGAGAACACTTCATATATACAATTCTTTGATAGAAGATTTGTACGTCCTGGTGATGAAAAGGAAGTGCGACTTCTTCACAGATTTTCAATTCAACACATACTATTTCAAAACGAAGAATACACGCATGTGAAATTGATCTTGAATTTATCAAAGGATAGGGCGCTGATTGTACAGATGTTCTTAAATATTATAGCCTAAAATTAACCCCCCCCCCCCCCCAAAAAAAAAAAAAAAAATTACAAAAAAAATTAATACAATATCCTCCAAATCTGATTATTGGTCAGAAAATTTGATGCTGTTCATGCAAGAAGATAATGTGAATTTATAAAATTCATAAATGGTCGAAGTGCGTTCTAAAACCAGAGTGTAATAATATTTGTGTTTTAGTATTAATGACGACATTTAGAAAGTTTGACTTGACACATATATATAAATTATTATTTGACAGAACATTCTTTCTATACTTTGTAACATAGTTATGTGCCTACACGTTTGATGAATCATTAATACAATTGAAATCATTGACATTGATTTAAAAACCGCCTAGTTTTGATATCGCCGTTCAGCGTCTTTTTTATTTATTCATTTTTTTCTGTTGAAAGATTAAAATTCTTGCAAAATAATTATCGCACGTTATTAAACTGGATCTCTCTTGAAAAGGCTGATTTTCTACAAATAAGAGAAATTAACGTTTTCAATTATTCTACATCATGTTTTCCTATAAATCACCAAGAGGAGAAAATGTACAGTCCGAAAGTTGGGAAACAATTGTCTATTCCTTGGAAAACGTTAAGAAAAACGACTATATACTAATTGTCAACAGATACTACTAGAAATATATGGCGACTTTATGATAGAAAACATATGTGAATTGTTCATAGATAAAATGTAGGGTAACATATTTATAGAGAATATTAAGGACATGATGAAAGAAAAAGGTACAACTGTTTAATAATGAATTACTTTTTGTAAATAGAAGAGTGACGAGAACTTTTATAAGCGTTGTACTAGTGTCATATTGTAAATTTTGAATTTACTGAGTATGTGTAAATACAAAATTAACAATATGATACTATTTAGCTTAGATGACAATATTTAATCAAATACATGTACACTCTAACTCTTGATACAACGCATAGCTAACAGAAATACACAAGACATAATTGACCTTATGATAAAGTAGTCCGAAATACCTGACGTTTTCCTGGCTCTTTTTAACGCTTTTGATATTTTAATTAAAATATCAAAATCGTTAAAAAACCCAGGAAAACGTTAGATATTTCGGACTAATGATAAATTTGATGGGCATTCATACGACTCGTTATGATCTTAGTTGATAATAGCACTAACGATTTTGTCATGAAAAACGAGACATGTATGCGACTGAATACAGCTTGAATTGATATATAAAGACCGCTGTTGTAGATCGAAGTACTAGGTACATTAAACTTGACACGACTGTGCAGCCACGTGATAGAAATACATCGTTGATGATACGATCGTTGATGATACGATCGTTGATGATACATACGACTTGGTACGACATTGTTTTATAGAAATACATACAACACAATAAGCAGAAACATATTTAAAATTTAGACAGCTACAAGTAACTTATTGGACGGTTTGCGGGACAATGAGAGATTTACTTGACCCGGTTTAACAAAAGATGACGTCACAATTACTCACGACTTGTAGGTCGTGTTCGACTTTGTCCATGGTCTCCTCCAGCTGGTCGCGGTAGCCGTTCAGTTTGTGGGTCTGGGTCTGTTTGTGGACGGCCACCTCCTCCAGCGGCCGATACACGTTCTTCCTCAGAAGCACCGCCACGTCCATGTGTGCCTGAATAATTAACGGAGAAAACCGGTGTCATTGTGCAACATACAGTAAAAAAAGCTACACGTGATAAGAGGACATATCCACTGGCTATATGTACATGTACTAGTATACTATGTTCAGGGACAAACCTCTCTACAGAAAGTCATTATAAGTTGAAGGATTTGTCTATTTTTCATCTATAAATTATCTGCTGGAATTTGTTCGAATTCATGTAGATTATTAGTGTTGAGGATATTGGCTTTGCACATGTTCAGTTTAACCTGTGTGTTCAATTTTACCTGTGTTTTCAGTTTTACCTGTGTGATTAGTGTTACCTGTGTTTTCAGTTTTACCTATGTGTTCAGTTTTACTTGGGTGTTTAGTTTTACCTGTTTGATTAGTTTTACCTGTGTCATTAGTTTTACCTGTGCGTCGTTTTCCGTCCCATACAGGAGACATTCCCAGGCGGACAGGATCGTGGAAGGTGTGTCCGTGGGTCTGAGTGTTATAAACATCAAAACAACATTATACATGTACACAAAATCAACTGTCAATAATGATCAATAATTGTAACTTGTCAAAAAATCTTCAATTATAGTGGTGTCCCATGATTATTTATACCGATGCCTTCATTCCCATCCAACTAACCACAATGTTCCGAAATTAAGCATCCAGAAATAAAAATATTAATAGATACTTGTCAAAATTGTAATTGCATAACTTTATAAACTAAACTGTTACTCTCTCATAACTTTAAAAACTCAACTGTTTCTCTCTCTCCTCTCTCTCTCTCTCTCTCTCTCTCTCTCTCTCTCTCTCTCTCTCTCTCTCTCTCACCTGTCATTATTGAGATCACTGTACTTGGCTTTGAATGCTGTAATGATTGTCTGAATGTCTTTGGCAAACTGTTCATACACTGCCGCCATCTGCCGGGCGAAATCAGATACTGAAACAAGACATACGGACTATAATCACAGAGACGGACATTTTCTAAAGTTCTGTAAATCTTTGACAAGATCACCAGATCGCGGGGCAGTTTTGCCACCGTCATGTATAGATCATGAATTATCAGAACCTTATGTTTTCGTTGATTTCTAAATATTCTAGATGCAGAATATATACACGTATAAGCGAGAGTAAACATGCCTTACGTCTTAATTATTGCACTAAGTATAGACGCTATGTATCTATATTGATGTAACGCTTTTAATTCTAAGTGAGTGCATTCTTCCACAACAGTTGGTGATTTTTCTCTTTTATAGGGGGGGGGCGCTCTACTTGTGTATCTCTAGCTGCAGAACTGTAGCTTCACAGAAAATTTGGGTTGACCCAAATTTTCCGTGGAGCTAAAGTTCTGCAGCTTGTGTATCTCAGGGTCTGCTGCGTGTTCGAATTCTATTCCCGAATTTACTCTCCATGAAAATATTTGTACATGGAGAGAAGAATTTTCTGAGATAAATACCAAATTTATTGATATTGATATAACACACCAAGTGAACCTGTACTTAGATTAATGGTGAGTTCCTCAATCACATTCTTACGATGTTTCCAGTCACAGCATTACTGACGGCTTATGATGAAACAGCGTAATGAGCCACAGAATTAGGGGGATCAAAACACAGGAATTTGTTGATTTTACTCGGAGGAAGAGAGACCCCGAGCTTTGCTATATGTTTCTAGTACAAGTGCATAAAATATACTACCCCCAATAATTGTATTGAACTCATTGCCGAGTTAGAACATAATAATTAGCAAATTGATATACTAAAGTAATGCTTCAGAGGGTTTTAAGTGCATAAGGAAACTGCCTTAAACCCTTAAAAATCATTAGGAGAAAATAAAGAATTGCATTTCTGGTAGTACGGGCTAATGGTTCTTGGGTTATTTACAAGTCTGTGGAATGCTTGCGCTAAAAACCTAAAAAAAAAAAACCGGAGTAATTCCACGAAAATTGTTTATAATGGTCTACTGACTTTAAAACGGTTTCTGTGAATGTCAATGTTATAACTTTTAAGTGCTTTTATGAAAATCAATACGGCTGATTGGAAACGTCCGGAGTGAGTAGGGGGACAGGTATACCTGTCCATTGTTCACCTGTGCGTGACCTATATCACTCACTCCCACCGGGGGACTAATTTAACGGTCCATGACTTCATCACAATGAAATACAATGAAAATTGTTTTACTGAAAAGGAAAAACAATCAGAGCTTGTTTCCACTGCGTCGGTGTGTATTTTAATTTCATCACAGAGAAAGGGTGCTCGAAACACCACTTAAAACCTGTGGGTGGGGGCGGGGGACCAATATTTACAGAACCGTAATTAACACTTCATTCTCGTCCCGCCCCCGAATCGGAGGAAATAGAGCGATGGATTTTGATAACCCTAGTGAAGGAATTGGTTCTATGTTTCGCTTTAATCAATTTATTTCATTGCTCACTCTCGAACCGAATATGTGTGCTTTGTCGTGAGTTGTCGTCAGAAGTGGCCCGCCATTTTATACCCTATTAAAACTCACAGTGCAAATTGTAGGAGGATGAAATGCAAATATTGACTTACACCGGAGAATCTGGAGAGACACCCAATAAGTCAGGGACGACAGTCAGTGCTGGAAATAACCCAGACAATGTTATAGGAACCTAAATCAGGGGGACTGAATGAAATCCAGAGTTCGACTGACGTCATAGATTATGTTATAATCAGACTTGACACCCCCTCTCCCGATATAGTTAAAAAAGTACAATCAAACATTTGTTATATTGTTAATTTTGATTTAAACATTCAAAGCAATCAAACATTCGTTATTTCAATGTTTCACTGCCTAGACCAAATTCAAATAGAAGTTTTTATAAATACAGGTACGTTTGTTCAACAATTTAACTATTTTAATAATATGCATTTCTATGTACTTTCAATTCTAAACTATTACACAGACAGTTGTAAGTTGTTATACATGGTAAGAACCTCGTAAGTTGTTGGAACTTGTGTTCAAACCATCTGTATATGTTTATGCAATAAAATATGTTCCAACCAAACATTCGTTATATTGTCAATTTTGAATTAACATTCTTCCAGAGTAAATTCGAAATATGCAAGCCTATTAATTAAATTGTTGTTTAAGCTCAATATACATGTATAAGAATCATTTTGATCAATTATCTTTCTGTCATTCTACATGTGTTAAGAAGATTAATTAATTTACTGTATTACAGTACTTCATACCAAAGACTCGGTGATCTGTTACTTACATAAAAGATATATGCTATATAAATATATTACAGTATATGCTTATAAGTAATGATACAATACATGAATGTATGTGAAAATGTGTATGTCTCTTTTCAATCTTACAACTCTTTCCATCTTGTTTTTGTGTATATTGTAAATATTGTTTATTTACATAATTGTACAATTGTTGCCCCTTAAGAGCCCCTAATGGTCAATAAAATTAAATTGAAACATGAAGTGTAACCGTAAAAATCATAAATACACGTGCATTCAAATTATTTATAAATATCTTCATTTTTTATATTTTTTTATTATCTGCATTCCCCCTGGAGTGTATACATTTGTAGAATTCTGATAATCAATAATTTGTAAATTATTGATGACTGTAAATCTACAGCAAGGCTGCGCTACATTAGGAATTTGTACAGAGTTTTTTTTTCTGTAATTAGACAATTATTTTCATTATTTTAAAATTCTGCTTTGTTGGTTCTGATATATATAAAACTAGGCCAACGATTATTATTGCTTATTTTAATTTAAAAAAAAAAACCGGGAACGCGAAATATAATGCTTTTACGTCGGTCTTTCGGAGATATTTGGATTATTTTCTAGCGGTTCCTTTTGGAAAATTCGGAACATAGCCGGCCTACCATTCTTACTTCAACTTTTTTCCCACCAGTGCCAAATCATTGATCTGTAATCTTTAAGTGCTACCAAAGAACAATGAAGAGCACAAACAGTAAACTTTTCAGGACAAATCTATGTTTTAAAATCAATTTTAAAAATTTGGCATTGTCTGCCAAACAAAGCGGTTTATTGGCCCGGACCCGGTCTGGTTTTTAGTAATAAAGGACCTCTCTGTATCATTTCTTTGCGATGCCATAAGTTACGGCGAAACGAACATATTGCCCTAGAGGTCAAAGAGTGAGTATATCAGAGAGAGAGAGAGAGAGAGGTTGTGTCGGATAGGGGAAGGGAAATCCTTATAACAGCATCGATTTTCTTCCAATAATATGTATTTGACAGATGTCACTCCCTCCATTCTTCATTAAAAAATCACTGCTTACGAGGATTCTTCGTTTTCGCTTTTCGCAATTTTTAATTTGATATGAATTATTTTCATAGATTTTTACACTTTAAATGATAAATTTGATATCTATAGAAAATTCATTTACGCACGCTTTATCATAATATGATATCACACAATGGTGCCAATACAGGGTATGAGGGTTACAATCGATACAGGGATATCAATGGCAGCATCACGTCCGTTCCTATGTACCGAAGTTTTGGAACCCCAAAGTATTTAAATATTACATTTATCCGAACTTCATCAACTAATACAAAATCACGATTTCCTCCCGTAAGTCCAAATTACAGTAAATCTACTTCCCCCTCCCCTCTTCTTGCTTCCGTCCGAAGACGTCGCCACTGGTAATAGGGCTCCTTTGATCAATGGCCACCGGACGAAAACAGAAAGGACGAGTTAATTAGTTGTCTAATTTGCCAGATTTTATTGGTCGGACAATAAAACGAGGATCTACTCCTCTCGGACCAGATCTTCCATAAATCCCTCATTACTTGTGGCCTTAGAGAAGCTCTACAGGAAGACCAAGGGGTCACCAACAGACCTAAGCAATTAGAGTCGAGGGAACGGAACTATTTGTGTGTTTTGTGTATTGTGTATCTGTACTTGCTTTACGTTTTTTTTATTTAATATATAAGCAGACCGACAGATGTCTCAAAAAGTGGCCGTCCATGCAATTTGTCTAACTAATTGTAGATGACTGATCTGCATCCACTGTACGCATTCAGATTTATTTACCCCCCAAAAAAACCAAACCACCAATAAATATGTATACAAAATAACCAGTCGGCATAGCTCATAATAAATTTCAACTTTATCTGTTAATTAAAGAATACAATCATATATCAGATTATATAGACTCTGAGTAGTAAAAATGGTACATGCATATCTATTTAGAGAAAACTCAATTAAAAACTGTGATCATCCAATAATCTCTTCGTGTTGTCACGTGTATATTGGACAGACAAACCAAAACTCATCGACTGCCGATCACTAAATACATATATATACGTCCCGTACAAAGAACTATTTGGGTCTCTGTGCAGACTTTATCGTAGGAAGAGAACATGAATTCACCATTTGTTATTTGTAACTAAAAAAGATGCCATCGGCTTTAGCAAAACAAATTACATACATTCTAATCAAATTTCTGTGAAGTTTTCTGCTAAAAACGAGTTATCACAATTAGTATGTCGTCTCCTAGTGACGTCATATTGATTGTGTGTCGACTAATAAGGAAACCTGATGCTGGTTTTGGATCCCCTTTATTCCTATGGATCGGGTCTGACGTGGTTTCGGGGAAAATTTTGATTAAAAGTAGATCGTCAGTGTACGAGATAAAATCATCCTATGTCAGTCTGTGTTTGAACAAAGCTATATAGATAGACATGAATTTATATGGGCATTTCGATGCATGCTATGAGGTGGATCAGTTAGTACATGTAACCATTAATTGCAAATTGCATGACCGGGCAAAATAGAAAACTAATTCACACTCAAGATTCTCTACCTCCAAATAAAGTTCTTTAGATTGACCCAAGCATGGCGCAATTGTCATTAAGTTTACTCCACACTTTATGAAGTTTCTTAAACCTACACAAACTGATGTATTCTTCAAAGATATTTCTGCATGTACACGACTAAACATGACAGAAACTGTAGTTTCTGGGGGGAAATATGAAATCTAGATTTTTATTGCGATTCAACACAAATGTTCTGCTGCATTCGAACCCGGTATTTGAAGTCAGTGGCATTAGCTACAACTGAGCTACAATTTAACGTTTGACATGAACAATAGTTCTAGATATAAACAGTTCCACAATACATGCGTAAGACACGGGGTGTGGAGGGCACATAAGGCATAAGGAGTGGGGTGGGGGTGGGTGAGGGCGTTGACTTACCCAGAAGCGCCAGGCGCAGGGCCGAAGCATTGTGAAGTTTGATGAACTCGGCAAAGGAGCGGTGGGTGAAGTCGGCGTAACAGCGGTGTTTGGGGTATCCAGACTGCATGACTCACTCGTCGTCCACTAACACACTACAGCAAGAAAGCAGAGCCTGCCTCGGCGTCATCTGTGGGGTGTCTAGGTGGCGCACCTGTAAGTAACGAGTGTTAATCCGCCATTAGGGAGTATCCAGTACCAGTATGTAGAGTCACTGAGAACTCTAGAACTATAATCTAATCAGTGATACTAACGGAAGCTGATACCGCTCACATCATCTGACATTCATAATTAATGTCTCGGAATTCAATAGTTCTGTAGGAGAGAGAGAGAGAGAGAGAGAGAGAGAGAGAGAGAGAGAGAGAGAGAGAGAGAGGGGGGGGGGGAGAGGGGAGAGAGAGAGAGGTATTGTATGAAATAAGATGAATGTATACCCGTTTGTTCCCGTGGACTGTTTATTACGTTAGAATACGTAGAGTAAGATATATATAATACACACGAACCAACTATCTATCGCGTAACCAGTCATCATCAGGACCTACAGACTTTTGATCTGAGAGTCTGCTAGTATTACGGCTGTTGGTGATGCGGGGATTAGGTCGGGGTCCATGGAATGTTGACAGGCTACACGCTACACTGAGCTCTCTCTCTGTACACAATGTGCTACTCACATCAAACGGTGATAGATCTAGGTTAATATTTCACAACATTTATAATACCATACGATAGACCCCCCCCCCCCTCTCTCTCTCTCTCTCTCTCTCTCTCCTCTGAATTATTTGATTGTAAGTAATTGCTGGAATCTTAGATTGACACAAGTAATGTCTCAATTTTCAGTAATGATAGCTGATTGCATTAATGGAACTAGTATGGCATGCAGCTGTATTCTCCTTGCGAGATGCTCATGGATGCTGGAATAAGCAATCTAGAGATTAAAAAAGTACATGTACAGTAGGTTAAATGACGTTACTAACTTTGATCTTGTGTTCATTTACAACGAATTCGATGTAGACCGATAACGTTACAGTCAACTTTACCAATGAAATAAAATGTGCCCAACCCAATGTATGACTTAAGTCTCAGTGGTGTGTGGGAAGAACTCGGCCGAATTTCATTAACATCGAGCTGTTTCTTCATTAATGTAATTAGTATTAGTTTTTGCAAAGAATACATACCACAAAAATAAACATGAAAAGAAAAGAACATTGTATGTAATAGTAGTTTGTCTCGCTATACGCAAAACTGCCAACGAAACACGCTCAGGAATTCTTCATTGGTGAATCGTCCGGACAGGAAGTCTACAGTACCGGACAGGAAGTCTACAACACTGACCCACCAACCTTATATATATAGCGCATCCACTGTGGACCCCTTCAACCCCAGGACCTTGTCTCAATGCACTGGTAACACTCCTTTCAGGTTTCTTATGAAGATAACAATGCACTGTTAATTCTGTATCTCAAGGCACTTTGGAAAACTAACTCATCCTCAGTTAGAAACAACTTTTTAGAATCTATATTCGTCAAACTGACATATTTTTACCGTCCAGTATCGGCCATCTGCCCAGTCGATGCAATTAATATGACAATGAACGACGTTTTTCGATGGAGATATTTAATTTTGAGAATTATCTGTGTACAGTCATTTGGTGTATTTCGAATCACTCTTTTAGAACTTGGTTGCAAAATATGTAAAAAAAAAAAGAAAAGAGATTCGATATGGGTTTGTCAGAGGTTCTTATGTCACCATCACTTTAGCGTATTGAGGGTCAATTCCGGGTATTTTGAATCAGTAGCTAAACTGGAAAAAAAACAGCAAGACAAAAATACTGTAATTAATGAATTAGTTCATATTATCTCCCTACAGTCTAAAAAAGTAAAGAAATCATTATTTTAGTCCATTCATATGAATATGTTAAATTTAATAATAACCCCTATGCATCGAATGTACATGTTTTCTAAAGAAACACTGAGGAAAAGTGCAGAAGTAAAAAAAAATTAATAGCCATAATATTGTAATACCGTTGCTTTGCACAAACAAAAACTATCCATGACACATGTGGCGTAAGCCCTCATTTATTCGATTGATTCGTGATTCGAAATACCCCAAACTGAAGGAGGTTAAAAATACAACAACTGGGTCTAAATTTGATAAGTTATATAAAAAAATCTTTTCAGTTTTTGAAAGCGTTTACAACTGCCAATCTATCAATATACAGTTTATCAATTTTTTTTCGATTATTAAGGCTACAGCAAAAATGAGAAATATTGAACAGTGTTTTCAACATGCAGGTTTCCTCCATAGAGGATAGCGAGTACATTAATTAAATCACAAATTATCGTATTAATGTATGATATTTCCTCTTTAAATTTTGTATATAGAGAACTAATGTATTGCGGATGATGACTGTAGGGTAGTTTCATTTGTCCATGTTTTGTACATTGCAAAGCGATACTTCAAACTTCCGAAAAACACGGAACGCGGGGTGATTCGACTGTAGATGAACGGGACTTACGAAATTTCATAATGCCAGGGTCATTGCATGAATAAAAGGGTTCATTCTTCTAATGAATTATTTTATTTATAGAATTATAGGCCTAATTTTAGAAACTTTAATGTATTTTCACTCTCCGTCAATTTTAAATGATATGACCGAGTGAATTACTTTTTTTTTACTTCTGATCACTTAGCAATTTTGATCAGGTACATTAGATGTTACAATGTGATTCCAGGTTCATCGAACTTATCGGTATCAATTAAAAATCAGACGATTTGAATGGTAGATAAATTTTCAATACCATGCTCTTTTGATTAAGATACCCTGCTTAAATTGGAGCAAGCAATATGAAAGCAATTAACACAATTACACAAATCTAAACAGAAAAAAATCTGAGGGGGCGAAATGCAACCTCCGCACGCGCATCACTAAACGCTCCAAGAACACGTGCACTCCAGGGGTGACGGCGGGGTGCTGGAATCCCCCTAACTGTCCGTCCTCTGTAGCTCCATCAGGCCCGACAGACAGCAGGGAGCGAATCCTCCATGTTTTCCGATTCATAATTCTACTTTGATGTCAAGTCAGGGTAGGACTCAGAACCTTGTTGCGTTGATTCATTCAACTCTTTATGTACAAATGATTATATAAGCCGCATGTACTGGTTGTTTTCTTAATTCGGCTGACAGACACACAGATAGAGGTCAAGGTCATTTAGGGTTATTCTTTATGTACAGCAGAACTAACATTTTTAAAAGATCTTCATGAAAAAGTCTCGTTGAGATCTAATAGTATACATGTATTCTAATCCATCCATCTATCCATCCATCTATCCATCCATCCATCCATCCATCTATCCATCCATCTATCCATCTATCTATCCATCCATCCATCCATCCATCCATCCATCCATCCATCCATCCATCCATCCAATACCTGTTCACCTCGAGTTTTTTTCAAGGACGTAAAACATGAAATGTACCTTAAAAGTTTGACACACAGTAATCATTAGTACTTTTATTGATAGAGACTATGAGAATCAGACTGTTGGCACCGGAAGAGACCTTGCTACACCGGAAGTCTCACCACAAGAACAGCTGCCGGAGGTACGATGTACAATGTTGCAGTCAGTTATCATAAAGGTCACGCGAGGTAACCAGCATTCAGCAGTTCACACAGAAGAGGGTACCAGTTCAACTCTTACAGGGTGGAAAGCTATAAGAGGAGGGGGTGATGAGAAATAAAACCCATAAATGTTAAAGCAATTATCAAAGACCGTTTTACGGAAATATAACGTGTCAATCAATAAAACTTGGATTCAATATTTCATGCACTCTGGTTACTTCATATAGAAATATTTACCACTTGTTTTGTTTCTTTGATGAAGGACACTCATTGTAAATTTTATTTCTGTGGAATCGAGTCATAAAATGAACAGTATTGATTTCAGCGCTATCTAAATCACATCTTAGTGTGATCATGATAAATGTCTGGATATAATGTCACTGATTTCACTGGCTTTGTTGACATCAAAGAGAGGAGGACCCATTACGGTATTCTATTGTCAGTCGTCAACTAGCATCGAGATATCCGAGCAACATTGCTCGCTGAGCGACGGAATTCATCCCTAACGGACCATCTCAAGGGGAGGAGGGGGCGTACTGTAATATCTGCAGGAATCCGCTGGTGTATCTCTAGCATGCTGTGTTTCTTTATCCTTAAAGAATCCCAATGTTTCCAAAGACAAGACAACAACGAAGACCGTTCTCGTTAATGTATTTCAGCAGATTCAGCATCCAACAGGTGGCGCTTCAGAAATAAATGTCACATTACTTTCATACTATTCCTTAAGAATAGTAGGCCTGTATGATCTTACATACCATTGCCCTTACACAAATTTCAAACAAGTTTAAAGTAACATATGATTATCTCCATTTAGAATCTATATAAGTGCTTCTATCCGCAACTCACTTGCAATTGATTTGTTTTTCAATAACCAAACATTGGTGTTATATTTGATAGAATAAACACAATAGCTTTAAAGTATTGTGTAGTACGCTCATTAATAAATATGTATAGAAGGTTTTATTGATCCTTAAACACCCAGAAATCAGCGTGCTCTATGTGGATATATACACCGATCATTATCCAATAGATAAACTGTTGTCCCAATACAGATGGCAGCCAAAACAGGTCTAAACGAAACGATAGAGTGGTCGTTTGTCTTCTTAGACAATGTACCTCTCTCTCTCTCTCTCTTCTCTCTCTCTCTCAGGCGGCAAGTGGGGGTTTTAGCAGAAGCCTTAACTCTCTGTCGCTAATAGCAGGCCACGGTCCATTGGTGTAATCCCAGAAAGATGGTCAGACCGGTCTGAAGTTTATGTACAGAAAAGTCATCGACTCAACCGACCGCATCGTCAACAGATATACCCGTATATATTGACCATTGCGATACCTTTCCCATTTTTAATGGTTTTCGTGTTTGTAAATATTTACACTGCATGAAACTGATTTTGCAGCATACTATGTCTATAGAACTTTAAGGTACATTAAATTTACAATGAACACAAATTGACCGGCCCAGTGGTCGATTTGTGAAACGTTTAGATGATGCTGACCAGAAAGAGGATACCAGTTTGACTGGCAAGCTTGCTGAATACTCCTCTCTCTCTCTCTCTCTCTCTCTCTCTCTCTCTCTCTCATTAAAATAGAGTAAGCATTATTTACAATGAAGTAAAAATAAAATCAACTTTGCTAAAATTGATTATTAAATAAAATAAAATTTACCTTGTATTTAATATCCTTTGCTCATTTTTCTTTCCCTTTGGATAACTCCAACCATAAAATAGAGAGACACAAGAACACAGGTATAAAGTTCAAAAGAAAACTAATCAAAGGCTACCAGACGCACTGCGAGGCTAATTAACTTTTCTCCCCACTCATTAAAACAGTAAAGCCAGAGAAGCCTCGATAGATGGAAGTGAGGTAATACACATCAGCATCTGTCAGCCGCGACGTGACACGGATCAATGGCGGCGTGTGCTGGGGCCCCGCCCACTTAGAGGAGACAGTGCGCTACACACAGACAGACGAAACACAATGCGGACAGGAGGAACGATACACCTCCAGTTAACCAATCATGCCTGCATATCGATCCCGTTATTGTAGTTAAATCAACACGTCTATGTGGAGAAAGGATAGCGTTGTGTCAGAGCTGAGTTCTCAATAAACACTTATAGTCATTTAACGAACATATAATTTAATTTACAGAAATGTTCGACCCGTGGCCGCAACTGATTTCTTCCCACTTAAATTAGAAAGAAACCCCCAAAACGCTATCTCCATTAAGAACCTGCCAAAAGTTAGAGGGAAGACAATCCATTAGACAATGGAATTTGGTCGGCCTTGCTGCAACATGCATTAATCTTTGAAATCCATTCATTGATTGTCCTTCTCAGGGTCTGGTTAACCCACAGACTCGGCAGGGAGGGGCCGTGATAGAGAGACGGCAAGGTTTACCCACAGACACGACAGGAAGGGGGGCCGTGATAGACAGACGGCAAGGTTTACCCACAGACTCGGCAGCGATTGGCCGTGATAGAGAGACGGCAAGGTTTACCCACAGACTCGGCAGGGAGGGGCCGTGATAGAGAGAGGGCAAGGTTTACCCACAGACTCGGCAGGGATGGGCCGTGATTGAGAGACGGCAAGGTTTACCCACAGACTTGGCAGAGAGGGGCCGTGATTGAGAGACGGCAAGGTTTACGCACAGACTCGGCAGGGATGGGCCGTGATTGAGGGAGGGGCCGTGATTGAGAGAGGGCAAGGTTTTCCCACAGACTCGGCAAGGATGGGCCGTGATTGAGACAGGGCAAGGTTTACCCACAGACTCGGCAGGGAGGGGCCGTGATAGAGAGAGGGCAAGGTTTACCCACAGACTCGGCAGGGATGGGCCGTGATAGAGAGAGGGCAAGGTTTACCCACAGACTCGGCAGGGATGGGCCGTGATTGAGAGAGGGCAAGGTTTACCCACAGACTCGGCAGGGATGGACCGTGATTGAGAGAGGGCAAGGTTTACCCACAGACTCGGCAGGGATGGGCCGTGATTGAGAGAGGGCAAGGTTTACCCACAGACTCGGCAGGGATGGGCCGTGATTGAGAGAGGACAAGGTTTACCCACAGACTCGGCAGGGATGGGCCGTGATTGAGAGAGGACAAGGTTTACCCACAGACTCGGCAGGGATGGGCCGTGATTGAGAGAGGACAATGTTTACCCACAGACTCGGCAGGGAGGGGCCGTAGTAGAGAAACGACAAAGACCTCTCACCATCAACATTACAGTATAACCACGGACCACCACCCCGCCGCAGAAATATCAGCCATACATCATCTTATACCACGGACCAGTATAACTCACCACGAAACCACCTTCCTTGCAGATACAACAGTCGATACCCATATTCTATCAAGTACTCATACACCAGTAAGTACCCATATACCAGTCGGTACCAATATACCAGCCAGGATAGCCATGCACCAGCCAGTATATCCATATACTATCCAGTGCCCATATACAACCCAATACTAATATACAAGCAAGCAACAATACACTCGCAATAACCCATATACTAGTTAGTATATCCAATATTAGCCAGTACCTTGCCAGTAACAGCTAATGCTCACCCACAACTAAACCATGATCTTACACTAGCATCAATGACTCCAGCAAATTATCTAAGCTACATGCTACATGTTAACGTTTACAATGTACTTACAACGCATGGGGAAATCTGCAGATGCCACCTTGCCACCTTCTACTACCGCGGACAGAGGCACCGGACCCACATGTATGTTTCAACGCAGGGACCACCTTACAGAAAACTGCAGGCAGCACTTGACAATAACCCTAAAATATCATAATGTTACAACAAGCACTCAACCTTAAAAAAATGACTGAATGCGTTCAACAGATGTTAGGTTATCTTTTCGTAAACTGATCAAGAAAGATGTTTAAACCATCAGGCGCTCAATGAATTGTTTTCTTGGAAAGATGAAGGAATGTCGATACATTCATGTAGACTTGGAGGACATCACCCATCAAAGAGTCTGGCCATGCCTTACAGATTATAGAAAAAAAGGTTTAAATCAGCTAGTCTGTCTTTACAGGGAATATAGAATATAAATCTACGCACAACAGATGTGACAAATCGAATGTAATAATTAGAGGCTAGTGATCGGGAGCCAGGAAGCACGTGATGTTTAGTGACAGTGATGTCGTGTTTGATGGAACAGAGGCTATGGATTACTGGTATCTTAGAAGTAATACACGCTAGGTATCCTTTATAAGATAGCAAAAGATTACAACAGCTCGCTTGATATCCTTTAATCAAATAGCTGTGGATTGCTGATGTAGATTTATCATTAGAAAAGTACAAGTCCCTAGAATGCGCTTTATTCAAGATAACCTCTAATTGCTAAAGTCTTAAAATCTTACAAAAAAAATAAAACACGTCTCTAGCACTTTAGCACTTTTAGCACAAGAATACAACCAATTTATAACTGATGTTATAGAAATAGTATAGTACACAAGATACCATTTGATGACTGATGTCTTAGAAAAGTAAATCAACCGCTAGATATTCTTTAATCACTGATGTATTAGAAAAAGTACAGCACGCTAGATATAATTTAATTACTAATGTGTTAGAAATAAAACAACACGCTAGGTATACTATAGTAATTAAATTACTGGTGTATTAGAAAGTAGTATAACATGCTAGATATTCTTTAATCACTGATGTTTCAGAAATAGTACAACGCGCTAGATATAACTGAATCACTGAGATCTTAAAAATATTACAACACGCTATATAGATATAATTGAATCACTGATATACGAATTAAGTTGTATTAGAAATAATGCAACAACACGCTAGATATTCTTTAACAACAGATGCATTAAAATACATGTAATACAACACGCTAGATATAATTGAATTACTGATGTATTAGAACTAGTAC
>WFKH01011801.1:61366830-61380754 GCA_016163765.1 Magallana hongkongensis | reverse complement strand
ATTGTGGTAATGTAAACATATGTTGTATGTATTTCAGAGTAAGGCGCGTAGTAGTTGCCGTAAAATAAATGTATTTATGTAGTACACAAGTATATGAAAGTGAAGTACGTGTACGAGTCTAATGATTGTTTTAAAGTAAAGTATATGTAGTGAAGTAGTAAAGTTATGTACAGCAAAATGTGCAAATATAAGTGTAAATACAGGAAAATGTATTGAGTTAAGTAATGTGCAGTAAAATGCAAGTATGAGTAAAATAATGTTATCTGTGTATTTATCATTTCATTTATATTTCAGATCCCTTTTTGTACCTTTACTTGAAGTATATGGAAAAGTTGGAATCTATTTGTCAATTATCACCTGAATAAAAGCCTTGTAAATTTACTGAGAGTTATTATTTTGGAGCCGCAAAGCCACCCGGCGACATATATAGAGAGGGTCTGATTTTTAAGAAATGTTTGTTTTAAGTAATTTTGTGCCATAAAGAAATATATATGATATTAGTCAAATTTGGCCCCCATAATTCGCCATTTTTTGAAGTGTTTCAGGTACATTAAATTGTTGTGTTATTTTTCAGAAGAGTTGATATAAAATATATTTTTGACCTAGCTATTTATTTGATTTATTTGCACTCACTGGCAGTATATGACGTCAGAAGTTACACTATTTTTATAATTCAATCAAAATCAGTGAAAATTTGACATTTTTCTGATCTTTTTTCGAATGGGAAATATAGAGCGACGTTTTGAACAAGAACGAACTTTTTGTCACTTATAAGTACTGGATAGATACATCTTTGGTGAAAATATTTTGGTTGTTCAAGCAATCGCTCAATGTTTTCTTAAAGAAAAACTGCTTCAAAACAAGCCGTTTTATGCTAAAAATGCGAAAATGGCGGGAAAAGGTAAACTTTTTAAATTGTGGGCACTTAAATCAAAATGAAAGTTATGAAAAAACTTCAAATGTATATCTGTACAAAGAAAACAAAGAATAACAGTAAAATGACTATGTTCATTTAAGGGGGCCATTTTAGGCTCAAACCATATATAGTCCTTTGTTTATTTATAAATATGTCATGAAAGGATAATTTAATTAAAAAAGGAATAAAATCCTGGAGGTCTAGACACTTTGGGGTGTGGGTAGGAAGGGGGGGGGGGGTCGGTCCTGTCCTCAGGCACCTGTGGTATTAGGACAATGTTCTATATATGAATTTAATAATTATATAATAAAAACCTTTGTTCTTTTCAATATTAGGCCTTTACTATGCAAGTTCTAATGCAAGAATAGGAAAATTCACTTCAGATCTGCTGCTCAGGTGAGCAATGTCGGCAGTGGGTATTTTAAATTTATTTTTTCAACAACCAATAAAAAAATCAAATTTCAAAAGTTGTCACAATTTTAACATGATTTTTGTTTTTGTTTTGTAAATGCCAATCGGTAATTTTGCCGGATCTTGCGGCATCTCCGGCCAGATATTACAACGACAATTGTTACTTCCTGTGAGAAGGGAGGAGAAATTGGGCTGTGTGGCAAAATGCCGACAACTTTAGTTTTCAAGTTTTTATCTGCTGTTATTTTTAATTTTGTGATCTCTGTGCACGCTCTAGAAGTTGATTTAACGGTAGATGTCAAACCGGGACACGAGGAGTGTTTTTATGAGGAGATTAAGAAGCCAACGAGTTTTGAAATTGAATACCAGGTAGGTAAGGGTAAAATCTTGGACTGTTGATGACTATTTGGATCTTTAAATCCCCAGACCCGCCCCAGAATGTTCGATAGGTGTCTGGTTATTAGCATATTTGTTTGCTTACACGCTATACAAACACATTGTTTAACACATGTATGTATTACATGCACCTGTGCACAACAAACTCGACGATTTGGGAATGGGATGGAAATTTAATTGATAAACTTCAAACTTTCTTATTCTTCTCTTTATGAAATGGACTCATCATGAATGTAAATATTCAAGTTTTTAAAGTATGTTGTGTTTATGTTTAATTAGTAATAGATACACCATACATTTTTAACTGTTTTGTGGTGTTGTGTACAAAGTATACCAACGTTTCTCCCTAGCTGTTACTGTAGGTCGCTGGTGATGTCGCAGAGAGAAAATACTATAGATAATTTTGTAGGCCCTTTATTGGCAAATAATGCCACATATAGTGTTGTAAATGATTGGTATAACCGTACGCACAGCAATAATACACGTCTCTTCGACGACATGCAAGGGAAAGGTGATATATACGTCATTGCGCATGCAAGTTTGGTACAGGCGGTAGCCAGACAATTCATGCGCGTCACCACCAGGACCACCGCACTGGGTTTAACCTCACTAGAAGAAGTTGAGTGAGGTTACCCGGAGTTGTGAATCCCAAACCATGGTATAATTTACACAACACCACAAAACAGTTAAACTATGTATGGAATATCTGTTTTAACCTATGATTTAGCTATAAAGGTAATTGTCCATACGTCACAAAACAACGTATGACATAATTCACGCGTTATTACGTCTTGCCCGTGCCCGATCTTCACTCTTTGCACTTAGCAACGAACATAAATATTTTTTCCCTAAAAATTGTTTTTAGAATTAAAATTATACGTTAAAGAAAAGTTATTTCATTTTTTAGAACAGTCTTTAAAACCAGTAAAAATAGTTGAATATAGGTTTTGTCTTAAAAGCATATCAGGTAATTAGCATTTTCCGCGTAGTGACTACAATTTCTAAATACCGATCTTGATCAATAATACTTACCAATATTCAAAAAACCCCATCTTATGCGATTTATATAATACAGATTGATCAACGGTTTGTTCAGATCATGTTTTCTATTTAACAAAAAGCTAAATAAACTTTTTAGAGAGATGAAATGATAAAACTATGCAAAATTTTATTTTTACTGATCTTTTTTTAAAATATATATTATCATGAATTTTACCAAAAATACGCCCATTGTGATCCTAAAAAGGCCGGTCCTTTGGGTAATTTTATTTTCTTTTGATTAAGGGCCTTATGGGTAAACATTATCACTATTTCAGAGAATTCTGTAGGTTAATAAAATTATAAGAGATTTAATTCTCTTTGAAAATTTGTTTCATTTTATCTCATTTGTAAACAAATTTATCTATTTTTTAATAAATAAGCATGTGTAACATTAAAGTATTTGTTTTAAAAAATAAATTCGTTCATTTTACATAGGATATCAGTCAAAAATGATTTTCTTAAAGTCAAATTTTAGGCATAGGCTATTGTTCCTAATGTATGTAAAAAGCACCATTTTCCGCAATTGGTTCTATTCTTAGCAACGGTCCCAGCTTTTATAATACCGATGGACCAGCCAACTGGGTAAAATTTGATAAGGGTATATCCTCAAATACATGTTTCAGAAATTTGAAAAAATTCTGTAGGTATTTTATTTATGTAGTGGGGTATGGATCATTACCTTAAATTGTTCGAGATATCAATGTTCGAAATATATCAAAGTTCCGGCACATCTTTTAACACCATGGAACCCCAAGGATACCCAAAGGAACCCCAAGGATACTTCAATGATACAAATTAATATCATATGATATCATAGTTCAACTGTTATTATTCATTATCTTACCATTGTTGTTATAAAAGAGTTTCTCTACACATCACTGCACCTCTTCCTTAAATTGATTACATTACATTACAAATTATCTAACAAATTATCACAGGCCTGCTATTATACATGACATTCTAAGGTTGCTATATATATATATCTTTGTAGGGAACTTTAATGCATGGTAACTTATTTTTTTTATTCTTTGCCAGGTTATAGATGGAGGAGATTTAGACATTAACTTTATGGTGACGTCCCCTCACGGTAGAATAATGGTGTCCGAGCTGATGAAAAGTGATGCTGTTCACAAGTAAGAAAGATTCACTCAAAGACTTGATTTGCAGATATTTAAGGGGAAAATTTAAATGTGTAGACATTAAGTGGAAGATCTGCCATGGAGCTTTTCTTCAGTTTAGAACTATCAGAACATAAAGCTTTAGCATGACATGTCAAGCTCATTGATCTGCCAGTTTTAAAGGTTATGAAACTATATATATAATAGAGTAGTAATATTGTAAAACGAGAAAATATGGCGCACTAGAAATTTTAGCGCCTTTGGCGCAACTGCCTCTGAGCGCTAAAAATAATAGTGCGCCAACGATTTTCCATATGTATTAAATTTCTTCAAGTTGCAAAACAATAACGTCAGTCCATTTTTAATGCTATATAGAAGTGTTCGTTTACGTAATATCAGATGCCGTCGATTCTGTTTGTTTAAACAATTACACAGGTAAACGGTATGGGTTATCGGGTACAAGTGCCTAAACATGGATTAATTAATACAATTTTAATTGCTTTTTAATATCTCTCATTAGCACCTTGAAAATTGGGCTTCTCCCCATGCCACTCTATTAAGCGCCTTGAGGTGAAAATGTGATTAAGGGTGGCGATCGTTAACACTGACAATACATGATTGATCATAATTTCTTTGATCTCTGATTAGTGGATTTAAAGATAAGACGATACCTCTTTTTTGTGTTATTTTAATGTAAAATTACTGTGAAAAAGATTCGCTCATGGTGATCGAAACTCATGGTAAATGTAGCATTCGATTTCACTTTTAGTTTCGGGACTCTTCTTGTGTTATCCAAGTCGACACGTTAAATTCAAAGTCCGATAACTCAAATTTGTTTACCAACAAAAATTACACATCATCGCCAATAAATAAAGTTTTCATATCTATCTACTGACGATTTACACAAAAGTAAGTGTATTGTTCTCAATGATAGTTTACCGTGCATGCGAGATAGAAATCAAAGTCGTTGTGTTCACGTGCTTGAGTGAACACAGAACTAAATCTGGGCGTGATCGTTTATCAAACAAGAAAATTTTTTGTATTCTTTTTTAAAGAAAAGGTGCGTGCGCTAAAATATAATTGCGCCAATGTACTGGCACTTGCGTTTGCGCTAAAATACGTATGCGCCAATTTTTCTCGTTTTAAAGTATTTGATATTTTAAGACTTTTAGCCTTAGTTGTTCATTTATCTTGAAATCAAAGATTGGTATATCTGTAGATTCCAACCTTCTAAATCAGCATAATTTAAATTACTTAAATTTCATCTCAAACTTTATACAGTTGGTTCTTTTAATTGATTTCAGGCTGGATGCTGATGACCTAGAGTTTGCTTCGACAACTCAATCACTCAGTTTCAGTCCTTTCAATACTTTGATATCAGACTTGACTTGATGCTTTACAAAGTCTCTCTGTCAATTTCAGTCCTTTCAATACTTTGATATCAGACTTGACTTGATGCTTTACAAAGTTCTTCTGTCAATTTCAGTACTCTCGATACTTTGATTTCAGACTTGACTTGATGCTTTACAAAGTCTCTCTGTCAATTTCAGTACTCTCGATACTTTGATTTCAGACTTGACCTGGTGCTTTACAAAGTCCCTCTGTCAATTTCCAGTGGCATTGGAAGCAAATTGTTAATTGGTTATATATAACTTGGCAAAAAAAAAATGTGGAGGGGGGGTCTGCCCCCCCCCCCCCCCCAGGCCCCCCCAGTTCCGACGCCTATGATTTCAGTACTTTCAATACTTTGATTTCAGGCTTGATGCTGTTGATCTGGGCGTTTACAAGGTTTGCTTTGACAACTCCTTCAGTCACTTTGCTAGGAAGCTTGTCTTCTTTGAAATCATCGCTGGCGATGATGAAGAGGATGAAGATGATGATAAAAAAGACTGGAAGGCGGCCCAAGAGGAGTTAGCCTCCATTGTTGACATGACCCTGGAGGATTTTAAGGTAGGTCTGTTGGCTTTCTTTGTAAGGTATGATCCTTAAGAGTTTAAGAGACAATTAAACTACTTATTAAATGATATACTGTATTGCTAACTAATTTTTATTAGCCACAATGTAATAAAATGATTTGCATCACCTATATTTTGAGGCCTATGTAGACACTCAGACAACCAAAGATGTTAACGGTTACAACTATATTCGTAATAAAGAGGTTCCAACAAAGCTTGCAAAATTTTTATCACTTAAAAATAAAAAAGTTGGTTTACTTTACTTTATTTAATATCTCACCAATTTATGATGCAAATTGACCTTCAATATCACAACATCATAATTATGATATTTATACAGTGTTTTCAAGCCATTTCAATATCTTAAAAAAAGTTCATTTACCTGGTATGTCTGAATTTAATTCCAGGAATCATAAATTTTCGTCATCTGCTTTCTGTCAATTTCCTGTAGTTCTTGCTGACAGACTGAAGCTACATGTATTCTGTTACTACAATTTTATGAAAAGGCTTTCCATCATAGCAATTAAGCGTACCAATTTTTATAGCCAGAAATATTCAGTTACATCCAAAAGCAATCAGTATTGTATCTAACTGACCTCTGATATTTCATACCACTGATATTATCTATTACTTTTCCTTCAGAAACTGCTGGATAATGTGAACAATAACCTGGACAAGGCTCGCTCTGATCAGCAGGTGCTTCGGAACTTTGAGGCACGGGATCGGAACACACAGGAGAACAACTTCCAGCGTGTGAACTTCCTGTCGGGTGTACAGGTGTTCATCATGCTGTCCGTGGCCCTGACCCAGGTCCTACTCATCAGGAGTTTGTTTGACGACAGAAAAAAAGTACAAATGAGAGCCAGTACATGATGAACAGTTCCAGTTAGAGTGTATGATCAATTTAGATAGCTGTTTCATGTGGTGTGGTCATGCTTGATTGATACAAATTAGTGTGGAGGATGTACTATTTTTCTATGTTTCTATTGTTACAACAATTAAGTGTTACGTTACCTGTAGTCAGGTATGAATTACTCAAGAGAATCTTGAACAAGATCTTTTTGGGGCACTTTTATTTATGTTTTTTTTGTTTGCAGTTCAGCATTCTCTAATTGAGTACTCTCTATTCCCTTTTTTTTTTTTATAGAAGTTTACAATCATTTGTACCACCCATCTTAGTTATTGCTAAGTAACTGATCCATAGGAATAATATAACAAGCTACTTATGGTGTTACAGAAATGACAAGCTAATTGCTGTCAAATTGCTCAGTTAACAACCTCATATTTCTGTATTCACTCATGTGTGAACAAATGCTCCATTTCACATGATTAATTTTAGAGGAGTTGCACGAGTAAATAACAATTGTAAGAATAAAGGTACTAGTAGTAAATAATAGTCCAATAGTTTTATACAGTCCACAAAGTCTTGTCTCACCTGTGCACCGATTTCTTACTAATATGTTTGATTTAGTAGGTTTAGAGACACCCAGCCTCTTTCTGAAGTTAGTCCCAACACTTGTAGTTTTCCCTCCAGTCAGCCTCATAATGTGTGAATACTTTATATACCGATAATTCACATCTATGAATACTTTATATACAGATACTTCACATCCATGAATACTTTATATACAGATACTTCACATCTATGAATTCTTTATATACCAATAATTTACATCTGTGAATACTTTATATACTGATAATTCACATCTATGAATACTTTATATACAGATACTTCACATCTATTCTTTTTCTGAATGTGAAATCGGTGAGTACTGATGTAAATTTTTGCTGTGCATTTCTGTTTGTTTTCTACTTATTCTTTGTCCATCTATGCAAACAACATGAACAACTTTGTGACATTTTTTTTTAATAGTTCAGAATATGTTGTCAGTTTTTTTACACCAGTACCTAGAATGGTGATTAGTTTTAGTCAGGTGTTTAAATGGTGCTTGTTAATTTCTGGTATGAGAGGTATAAGATACAGGATGTTTAGTGTTTGTGTAGCTATAATGTTTGTATCTATCAAGATTATGTTATGATTGTTAGCATTTACATACATGTTTAAGGTCAGTGGTTTAAATCCCCAGTGGGAGATTGTAGCAGTCAACCCCAGACAGCTGCTGGAGTCCTAGACTAAGTGCTTTCTAAGTCCTACACATCAACTAAAACATGTTTACAGGTTTATTAGGCTTGGCTCTTGGAAACTCCAGCAATGGACGGCCCAGTGAAGTCATGTACTATCCCAAACACTGGACTATAGGAACATGTGACCATTAGTTGCTTTACATAGGACTGACTTATTCTTTGACACTGTAGTATCTTTTCTCAGATTGTCCAAAACCTAAAACAAAATCTGTTTTGTATTAAAAGATCATTTTTCAAGTTTATTATTCATTTATGTAAATAAAGGTACCCATAATAGCAATCAATTTTTTGGGAATGATTCTAAATAATCTGTCATGCAATGCAGGGATTCAGAAATACATGTACATTGTATTTCATGAATAAAAACTGGACTTATTTCGTCAGTAGGTCACAAATTGTAATTTCTATGTTTCCATGTAGGAGGGAGATCAGTGACTGAGCACCCTGAGTGTTTTACTTCATTATGCGTGCTGTTTATATCTTGTATGTATATGTGTGTGCTATATATATATATATAGCTGTTCACTGTATTTATCATATTATTATGCTCTTCTGTCATTTTCCACCACATTTTTTTTATTTTCCTTATTTCTCCCCACCAGTCTTGCTGATTTTGTAAAGAAGTGTCACCTTGTTTGTCTACATAAGGACTGTATTATATAGTTATGATAATCTACACATAGTGTGTAGTTGATTTGATAGCTGTAGTTATTCCCCTCTGTGATGTTAACTGTAGTGCATAACCTATGTAAGGTTATACCACTATGTTTACTGGTATGTTTTATATGATGTGATCAACAATAAGGCATTTGACCTTTGACCTCAGACTCTATACCTGCTGTAGCTCAGTATGTGATCAATAATCCCTGATTCTACCTGTCAAACAGATTGTGAGATCACTTGTTTGATAGGAGGACCACTTTAAAAGTAGATGTACCTTTCTTGATATACAACATACTAGAATATATATTGTACACCATTTTTTGACTAACTTTTTCTTTACTGGTAAGTTTTGTATGATTAAAATATGATTAATAATCCCCGATTCTTTCTTTCAAACAGATTATGAGATCACTTGTTTGATTGGAGAATCACAATTATAAGCAGATGAACCTTTCTTGATATGTACAATGTACTAGAACATATATTGAACAACATTTTTTGACTACCTTTTTACCAGCTCTTTTTTTTTACATTGTGTAATGTCATGTCTGTGACACCTGTTTTACAGTATTATACATGAACTGCTATGCAATATTCAGTTTCTTTTTCTATCCAGTGTGACCTTGATCTTTATGAAGGAACAATCCTGAGCAATGAATGTTACCTGTATCTGCAAGTGCTGAATGTTTTCATACATCATTATTTTTTTCTGTGATCAATAATAAAATTTAGAAATAATCGAATGAATTTATTCTACGCTTAAAGGGCAAGGCCTGAAATAGGCTTCTGAATGAATAATAAATGTTTCTCACATAGAAAGTTTTTTTTACAATATATACATGGACTTGTTCATGTTATATCTGATTATAGGTTACATTTACATGTACATGTATTTCAATGCTTATGTAAGAGGGCGTTGTTTTCATTCAAGCCCGAGAAGTTGAATTATGCGCTAGTGATGAATCAGATAGTGGGGTAACATGTTCATGAAAGTTGATTGATCAATTGTTTCTTGTTTAACGTCCAGTTCCTTCGATACTCTTCTAGGCATCATGAGACGGCGTCTATAAGGGAGTCAAACGCGGTGCCCAGGCCCTTTATAATTCGAGGGTTCTTTACCGTGTCAGCGCTAACCTGATTCCCAGTTGTTCACGGATCGTCACTTTTTTTTTTTACTGAAACACGTAAAGTATAGTGGGTTTAAAATTTAGCTCTTTAAGGTGGTATGGGACACTTCCATGTTGTGACGTACTATTTATCGAAATAAACAATAAAATCAAGTGTAATTTTATAAATAGTTCCTTTCCCATAGTTGTCACCTAACAGCGTAGCGCAGTGGGTTAGAGGGTTCACTACGAATCTGTAAGTCATGAGCTCGAATCCCGCTGGGGATTTTAAATTTTTACCTTTCCAAAAAATTTTTTAAACGTATTGTTTGGTTAAATATTGCAAAATTTGAAAATTCTAAACCGGTGAAAGTATTTTAATTATAATGTACTTTAATTCACTTTATTATCGACAGATGTCCCATACCACCTTAAAGAAATTATTGGGAAGTTTCTTCGTGATTTCAAAAATTTTCACTTAGTAGAAAGATTACAAGAGATGAAGAAGATGAGTGGATAAGGCTTGTAAAATGCCTATATAAGGACGGATAAGATACCGAAAAATTAAAATATCAACACATCTGATAATTTTTAAAACAATCATTCAAAACAATATATTTAACATATCATCGATTTGTTACACTTAAATATGTTTAATACTTGGAATATGTTGATTTAAACTGGCGTTTACGTATTAAAATGTCCAAATAGTGTCATTTTTTTTAGAACTTCAATGCCCTTTATTTTATAGGGTGGGTCTTTGCTCCATATTTTTGAGGTCTAATGGAAAACAAACCGATTTCAATCAACAAAAACGTGGAGAGATAACCCACTATACATTAAAATATCATTTTGTATCCCAACAATTGAACTTTTAGAAAAATAATACAAGTCCGTAAATTCGTTGCCAAAGTCCCATATAGCATTTAAAAAATTCATTTTGTTATGACTAAAATGGCTCAGTGGTTAGAGCACCAGTCACTAGTTAGCCTTATATAACTAGGCTTTTAGATTGTGGGTTCGATACCACCAAAACTTCAGGCAATATTTATTTTCTCATCGTTTGTTGACATAATCAGCACTCGATATAGTTAGAAATTGTGCTTTTGCAAGCTTGTAAAAACATCAAATAAATTTAATCGGAAAAAAAAAAATTGAAATTGTATTTTACCACTCAACCAAATGGGCATTTGCTTAATCTTATCCCCTCATCTTCTTTCCTTTTTTAAATTTTTGGCGATTTGGTATTAATCGCCAAAGTAAGCCACAATTACAGTGAAGCATCACGCCAAAATAATTCACTATACGGTATATTATAAAAGCTAAGCCCCTTTTGTGTAAGGTATATTGATGAAAAAAAACCCACCTCGTGCCGTGTAAGCAACGAGGGAATCGGAATGGTCATAGTTCCTACAGTTGATTGGTATGACTTACAGTTCCAACGGGTCATTATTTCTATCAACTGAATTATTTTGGTTCAGTACCCTGCATGGTCTCTGTCTTGATTTCGTGATATCACAACATCAAGAATCTAGATCATTAAATGTGATTTTTCTGAAAAGCAAGAGTACAACGTTAGAAATGAAACAGAGCAAGAATCATAAATCTGTAAAAATCAATTACTTATCCTACCTCTTCTAAGTTTGAGAGGAACAGCATTCATTTTTGAAAAAAACCCAACAAAAACTTTTCTAAAATTGGGGGTTTGTTCCTATTTTGAATATGTGAGTGGCCTTGCAGAATTGAAAGTTTTTTGATGTGCATATTAGTACATAAAGTTAATATGATATTCATAAATATCCATGTATCTATCGATCAATAAATCTATGGATAGTATTTTCATTAACAATCAGTTACATGTATCTCTTTCCATTCTAAACATTATCAATTGATGATGAAATGATTAGTTTCTACAGCCCACCTCTGAGATCGAATCGCCACAAACACCTGTCTTATCTTGCTAATGTGGTTAAATGGTGACGGTAAATCTTTAAAGTTTAAAAAAAAACCCACTGATAAAAACTATCTATAGAAACGTAGGAACAAGGTGTAATTCATCACTTTTCATGATAGATCGCCTTAAATACACGCGGAAACTTACAAGTCATTTTTAAAATGAATGCATTTACAAAATTATCGTTCTTGTGGGAAAAATCATTCCTCGAAATGTCGAACCTACTTGTGTGTGGAATTCTAGTCGTATTCATAAATATGGTGAGCTTTGTTTTAATTATACTTCATCCATTTGTGTTCAATTTGTACTTTCTTTCAATTAAATCAAACATTAAGGTGACATAACACGAGTTTGGTCATTCATCGACAGACAGAGGTGTCGCCCCAGGGTCGGGCACGGGGAAGAGGGGTCCGGTCTCTGGTGCCTGTATGGACGTGGCCCGGGGGAGTGGTGCCGTACGAGATTCCGGAGGACTTTGGTAATGTTTTAATCGTTTAATGACCTCGGACATTTATACAGACGTTACATTTGGCTCCGGGGACATAAGACTTAAAACGAGCTTAATTTTGATCTCAAGCTTCTTTTTACAAGATGAATCTATGGCGGAAATGTCAGATTGAGATCGAAAGTGAGCTCGTTAGTTATATGACCCCGGGGCCTGAATGACTAAATATTAAAACCTCATGATAATCAAAGTGACAGATTTTGATTTTCATTGCGCAATTCTTCAATTTATGAAATACCTTTTAACGCGCTATTTGATTGCTTAAAAGGTTACAAAGTTATACGAGTAAAATCTGAGATAGAACAGTTAACGGTTTATATAAACCGTTAAGCGTTTATAAAAAAACCGTAAAATATTCCAAACCAGGTCATACCGAAATCTAATACATATGTACAATGTGATTAATTAATTGTCTTTTTAATAAAACTACGACAGAAACGTCAGGAGGTTAAATACGTTTTTGATGAAGGACATATGAAATATGACGTAATTTGTTTTATTAAAAAAGGCATCATGACACTTTTACCAAAGGAGTTAATACGCCTAGTTTTGCTTCATAACGCTTTTCTTCGCTTAATACGCCTTTTGAAAAAAAACGTTTTATTTTTTTTCCGCGTTATTACGCTTTTCCCCCCGCGTTGTCACATATTTTATTTAATTTTTTAGTAACATGAGTGATACTTAAAAAAGTTTTCGTAATATACAATATGTCGAGAATATCTTTTATTTGTTGGACTTGCTTTCTGTTGTAACAGATGAAATGTCCAAGGCGCTAATAAAAGTAGCAATGAAGAGGTGGGAGAGACAGACTTGCGTCCGATTTGTCCCTCGCTCTGAGCATGCGCAGTCGGAGGCATACATAAAGTTATACAACTCAAACAATTCGTAAGTAAGTCAAATCTATTTTAGACTGGGAATTAATTAATTGCAGGTTTACTAAAACAGGCAAACACCGAAACAGCAATTTTTATTTATAAGTCTTACTGGTTTTTTTTTTAAATCTTAAAAGGATATATAGGCCAATGATCGAATACTAGTATTTGGTATTAATATACATTTTTTATTATCTTGCCCATAGCTGTCGCAAAACTTACGTTTTAATGAGTTTTTTTTCTAAGTTTTACAAGTTAGACGTCTATTTATCTAGATACTGATAGTACTCATATCTTGTAAGAAATGCATCAGACTTCCATAAAGGAGAAAGGAACGCATTATGAAATTCAATAAAAGTCAGAAATTTAAAATAATGACAACTAAGCAGAAGAGAATTCGACATATTATTAGTTTTTCGTCCGTTTCTAAAAAAAAGTCTAACAACTCTATCCAACCTTTACCAGCGATTCAAATTACTACTATTGTATAAACTAATGCATTCAAGGACAGTCTAAACATTGAAATGAAAAAAAATGTAGCATATAGTAATTATACACATCCAGTCTTTAAAAGCATAAGTATATCCAGTATACACCCGGTCAATTATCTCACCACAGTAATGAGATTAACCACTTTTTAACATACCTATAGACATTCCTTATTTGAATTTCACGTTCAAAGCTCCATATTTAATTGCTTGCAAACAGACACGATATGTAGTTAATGTTTAGTAACCTGTTTCGACAGTTGTTTTTAGACACGAGCTGTAGTAAATGTTTATACTATCATTATAGTAACCTGTTTCGACAGTTGTTTTTAGACTGGAGCTGTAGTTAATGTT
>WFKH01011801.1:61326028-61366820 GCA_016163765.1 Magallana hongkongensis | reverse complement strand
TAACCTGTTTCGACAGTTGTTTTTAGACTGGAGCTGTAGTTAATGTTTATACTATTATTACAATAACCTGTTTCGACAGTTGTTTTTAGACACGAGCTGTAGTTAATGTTTATACTATTATTATAGTAACCTGTTTTGACAGTTGTTTTAGACACGATTTTGACAGTTGTTTTTCAGACATTGGTAGGAATCCCACCCAGCAACCTCAACTACTCGGGCTCAGTGAGGGCTGCATGGGGGTGAGTCTTGGGCGAGGCGTGGTCGACACACATGCATGATTTGTGTGCTGCAGTCAGACACGTAGCAGCAGGGGTGGGGTGGGGGTGGGGGCATTTAAAAAAATTCTTATATGTACAGAAGGAATAAATGTACAGACTAATTGGCCCTCCACTTTTTGTATCGCCCATCCACTTTGATAAACGATGCTACGTGTTTGGTATCAGCATTGTCATTGATCCTCCTAACATATCCAACCAGTTTGTATATTATTTTTTAGATACCTTCAATTGTCCATGAACTCGGACACGCCCTCGGGATGATCCATCCGATGTCACGTGATGACCGTGACCAGTACATCACGCTACGGACCCAGAATATAAACAAAGGGTACGACCGGAACTTCCTGAGTATATCAGATCGAGGCTACATGTATTTTACCTACGGCGTACCGTATGACTACAAAAGCATAATGCACTACAATCCTAAGGTGATTGACCCTTATATCGTTATATTGAAGATCTTTCAATGATTAAATCGCCTACAAACCAACAAAGGACTTACACAAAATGTATAACTGCAGATTCTTCGAACCTTGTAGATTTGGTCAAAGAACGAAAATGTTACCATGGTAACCGTAGCACCAGAATATCAGTCCACCATAGGAAGGGCTGACGACGTCAGTTTTAGAGACAACCTTTACATCAACAGGGCCTATCTGTGCTCATGTAGGTATACGTTTTAGAGACATTCTGTACACACCATAGGACGTAACAAACTGCGCAACAATAGTGCCTTTCTATGCATTTGTTGGTAAAGACTTTCTATTAATTTTTTATACATGCTGTAAAGTTTTCAGTTTTAAGACAACATGCAATCTTTGAATACTTTGCGAAGCTCCTACATTTAACCTATATCCTTCTCAAAAGTCTTATTATGGCAAAAGAACAAATGCTTCTATATATCTCTATTAAGAGCTAACATTTCTTATTAGAAGAGCAAGGTTATCCCAGTAAGAATTAATCGATTCTACATCTTTTTACTCTGTCCTAACAAGGTCTACGTATAATAAAATTAGTATTACAGTATATTTTACCAACTAGGGCAGTGTCCGTGGATGCGCTGTGAGAACGGGGGAGTAGCGTCAGGGACCCCGTGTAGGTGCGTCTGTCCTGATGGTTACCATGGAAACTACTGCGAAAAGCGCCTTCCTGGAGTGAACAGAAGTGAGATATATATAGTTTGTTAGAGGATTTTATCGGGCTTCAAAAACATATTTATCAATAAATATTCCTTTTTTTACCCCCCCTCCCCCACCCCCCCCCAAAAAAAAATTAGGAGTTTGTAGTAATTGTATTTATGTATCTATTGTTAGAACATTTTAAACAGTTTAAGGGGGTGGGGGTGGGAGAAGGCTAGGACATACATTGTATTTAGACAGAAAATACACATGCTAATGTTTTATTAATCAATTGATGAACATGGTCATGTTGTATGATTATAAAAAATGTACATGATTATGTATAATGATGAAAAATTGTACACATTCATGTTTAATGATTAAAAATGTACACGACCATGTATACTGATTAGAAAATGTACACTTTTATGTACAATAAATAAAAAATGTACACGATCATGTACTAGTGTAATGATTAAAAAATGTATACAGTCATGTTAAATGATTAGAACGATTATGAATACTGATTTAATAATAATACACTATTGTGCATTTTATTGTTCCTTTTCTCAACAGTTGTTGACTGGAAGTGTCGAACAGGGTGGTTCTACAGAGCCGGGAAGTGTTACAAGTTCCTGTCTCACGCCACGGTACCATGGAAAACAGCGCACGATCTCTGTCAGCAAAACAGGGGACAGCTTCCTGTCATCACAGACACAGAATTGCTGGTGCGAAAATCTTTCTTCTTAGGAGCTATATTTAAACTTACTATTTAAAAATCATATGCGTGTTTTTATCCTTTGCAACCACTTTATTTCGCGATTTACTACCTATATAATATTTCGTGGTTAATAATTACTAATCGAAATCGAGCTTTTAAAGAAAACTCAAACGAATACAACAGAGTTATTATCGAGAAACAGAAGCAAAGACGAGGTCCTCAAGAATCTCGCAAATTTTTTCGCACGCGAATAAATTTGGTTTATAGTATAAAGATCAGTGATATTGCAATGAATCTTCATTACTCCTAAATGTCTTAAGTGAAAAGGTCACACAGGAAACGTGTACATAAAACCACTTTATGTTTCTAGAGAATAACTGGAGAACTTGTTCTCGAGGATAGAGAGTTGTCCACAGCTAAAACTTTCTGGCTAGGGCTACAACTTAATACGACTTCCGGTCTATACATGTGGACAGACGGAAATGATCTCAGACACCCAGAGTGGTAAATATAGTAACAAAATATAATTTATTTATACAATCTCAATGTCTTAAGTGTACTACACTAAGCAAACAAGTGACTAAGATTCTTCTTAATTACAGGATTGCCAATCCAGGAGAACTCTCCTCCAACCGCGCATGCGCTGTTTTCAACGGGACGGCCATTACTGTCACGAGCTGTGGACTCCAACCAGATAACGGGGTGCTCTGCATGGCGCCTTTTGGTGCGTATGTTTTTTTTATTTTATGTCAGTTGGTTCAACGTTGACAATTACATAGAAGATTACATAGACAATACTCTTAGACGTCGAAGAAATTACTGAATTATTGACATAGTCTGTTTTTTCGAAAAGTACTTTTTAGCATATTAGCCTAGCTACATATAGGCCATTTCTTTGGTGTCTAGAGCAGTCGCGGTGGGTAGAAAAACAAAGCCATCTTTTGTTGTCTTTTGAACAGATCCATCATGCGGTGGAGTATTTTATCTAACGCACAGAGGCGTAGAAGTGACGTCACCAAATTACCCAGATCTCCATCCACCGGATATCACGTGTCAGTACGTTTTCAAGGTAAGCAAACTTGTGAACTTCGCCACACTCTGCACTCTCTGTCAATTACATTTAAAGGGTACTGTAAACGAACAGTGCTTGCGGAATATCATCGCTATATTTTGACATTCATTTGTCGGCAATGAACGGACTGCAATGTCTGAAGAACGGGAATATATTTCGTGGATTGTTCTATTTTTGTTTCATTACAAATTTATTTCAAAGACCAACTCTGAAAATTCATCCAAAGACACAAATTTACTTAGTGATGCATATACATTAATGCACTGTGGCAACGCACGATGATTTAAGAAGTACTATTGATGCCTGTAAAATAGCAACTGTATGCTAAAAAAATGTATCCTGCAAATTTAATCTTTTAAGAAGAATTTTATTTGGTTCAAAACAACGGACTATGCTAGTAACAAAAATGATGTATTTTATTGAGATCAATATATTGCTTCTATGTCACATAGCTTAAATTTGTATAAGCTTTTGAACAAACATGTTGACATATAGGCATTATTTATGTATATCAAGCACAATATGATATTTTGCTCATTAATACAAGAAAGTACATTCCCCGTGGCAAAGCATTTGAAAAAAAAATCCATAATTAAAGTTTTTAAATGTGCGTTAAATTTAGAACCAAATCAACGCATTTTTTTTTCAAAGTGCGTTATGAGTGAACTTCAACATTTCCATCATAGAAACACTCAACGCAATACGAAAAATAGTTATAAATCTCAAATTCTGGACTTCGATTTTAGTAAGTTGACGTTATGATTAATTATAAACACTGAAACACTGATAAATATAATCTACTGTTATTATAAACGAGGAGGTGACAACCAAAGATACGGTCCAATCTCCAGTACATCGGTTTAATTGGTTTAGAAAAAAGGTCCATAACCGTCACCTTTCTTTCCCAAACAATTTTTATTAAGCAAACTGGAGTAAAACGTAAAATAATTGAAAAGGGAACAATCTTAGCATGAATGAAGTACAATGATTGTAAATAATACGAGCTGACCAAAAGACGTTTCTTCAAGGCATGATACAAAATCTGTATGTGTTTAAATGAACCTATCTTCAAATTCAAAACAAAAAGAGCATTTTATCATGAAAAGGTAAATTACACAGCTATTAAAGCATTAACACTGTGCCGGATAATTATGCCAGTGCCAAGGTGGCATTTTTGCACCCGTCTAAGCTGCATATATCGAAAAATACAAACACGCCATATGATAGACCATTGCTTAAAGAGTTTATAACCACTTTTGTTTCCAGTGTATCTCACCTGTCAGGTGAGATATTTACCTTTCAAAAATGAATTCCTACAGGAAAATGATTTCTCCCATAGGAAAAACAGTCTTCCTATGGGAAATAAGAAATTTCCTATCGAAATACAATAACTTCCTATAGGAATTTCCATTCCGATAGGATTTGATAAAATCCGATAGGAAATTTTAATTTCCTACAGGAAAACTACCTGTCTGAGTCAAATTCCTATAGGAAATAGCTTTCTCCTATAGGAAATATAATTCCTATAGGATTTTAAGAAAATCCCATAGGATTGTCAATATTTCCTGTAGGAGAATCGTTTCTCCAATGGGAATTATAATTTTCCTATAGGATATTAATTTTTAAAGGTAAATATCTCACCTGTCAGGTGAAACAAACTAAAAACAAAAGTGGTTATATACTCTAAAGACAATGGTCTATCATTTGGTATATATGGATTTTTCCGAAACTGTATCTTAAGCGGGTGCAAAAATGCCACCTTGGCACTGGCATAATTATCCGGCACAGTGTTCATTATCAACTAAAATCATATTGTATTAATTATAAATAACTAACGTCAATATTAAAATGTTTGTTCATAAGAGTATAAAATAATAAAATTATGAAATATAAGCCAGATATTGATCTCCATTAAATATATTATACATTTATTGCATGATTGTGAGGGAAATATGAAGATTTATTCCCCCATGGAAAATCATATTTCCCGAGGGCATGCGCTGACTTGAAATTAACGCACTCTGAAAAAAAAAATCAAAGTGCGGTGAAACATTGTCCTTATGCTTATTTCCTCAGTTGATATTGCTTTAGTGGCTGTGCATTGTAACCATCTTCTTTTTTTAATGAAATGATTAATTTTGTTTGAATGTGAAAAGTGGGTTTATGTTTAGACACATAGAGACTATGTGTCATAGCATTGGAGAAACTATTGTTTGGTCAGATCGTTTTTTCAAAATCACTGTACTTTTAATTACAGTAGAACTTATTCATCTTTTACGTTAACTCCAGTTTGCTGAATATGATATGTTTGGGAAGGAAAGATGAGAGGTGGGGGACCTAATGTAATCAATTTGAATGATGTACCGATACACTACAACTGGACTGTATCATTGATTGTCCCCTCCCCGTTACCAATGGCGGTAGATCATATTCATCACCGTTTACTAATAAATTAAAACAAAGTCCTGAGTTTGTGATTTATAAGTGTCTCCATGATAAAAAAAAATTAATGTAACGCACAACGCACTTTAAATTTTTTCAAAGTGTGATGATTTGGTCCCAAATTTTACGCACTGTAAACTGCGTTGCCACAACACTAAATGTAGTATACATAAATTATCAAAGATAACCATTCTGTTCTTTTGTCAAATTTTAGACTATAGAACAACATTGGTTGTTAAAAATATTTTAGGAATGATTTAATATCGTAACCGTTCAACAATTTCAATATGTGATTTTTCCAATATTTCAATACTATTTGGAATAATACGGAACGTTTTTATCCCTTTTTTATACTAAACATATAATATACTTTTGATGGGCTAACAAGGTGTAAAAGAGCTACAGGGAAAATTAAAAAGACCAACAAAGGATCACACTATATATTGTTTAAAAAAACCCCACATCATAGTACTATTTTTTAAGCAAACGACTTTAAAGCAATCCCCTTGCTTGTCAACAGATCAAAGTTATCCATGAACTATTTTTAATGATCAAAAACTTAAATTTATTAAAAAAAAACTTTGAAATACTAAATTCAGTTACCTCCTTAAAATTTTGGATTATTAAAAGTTATTGAGTCAGATAAAAAAGTCATATAAGCAAGTTAAAAATAGTTCGGAAAAAATACCCGTTTTTAAAATGTAGACACACGTGACTGTATATTGTTTGGTTTCGGGCTCATATGTAGTTAAGTTGAGAACGTTATGTCTCTTGAAATACAAAGATTTATCGAGCTTTCGACAAGTTACTTTTGCAGTCACAGGTACTTTGGGGATGGAGTTCTCATCTTTTCAATATCATCTTAAAAAAGTAAGATTAGTGCCGACACAATTTTTTTCCTTCTAATTTATGTTTTAATATGCATAATATATCAATGAATGTAACCTTTTCGTATTTGTGACCTACAATGTATTTTAAAAAATTGCGTTTTCGACCGACATATAAAGAAACCTTTTTTCTTGGTAAAATGACATTTAAAAATGACACATAGAATCAATTATGTTACAATAAATATGCTATTTAGACAACGTTTTAGGGAAAACAAGTCTGCCGGACTCAGATTTATTGCAAAAATAAATTAAAATGAGGGGTATTCATGGCTCAGTTATAATGGCAGTGGGCGTTTATTGAAATAAACTCGGTGAAAAGTCTCATTTAGATATGTACAAAACACCCATCTTCACTCAACTTTAGTCCAAATACATGTTATTTATATACATCTTTATCTTTGTATCTTTATAGTGTTTGTGCGCATCGTAAAAGTTTTGTTTCTATGGAAATCGGTATATCAGAAAAAATCAGGGAGATGTTCATAGTAGTTTCTTTTAATGTTAAATATCAATTCTGTTGATTATTGGATTAGATGTTTGTATAAAAAATTAATGATGTCTCAGTGATTATTCAAGGCGTTTGATTTTATTATCATTAATCTTAAATTGTTGATTAGGGAGGGAGCAATTACTTAGCATGGATTAGCATGGAACAATGCACGTTTGAGTTGCATTAAATAATATGTAGCTCAATTATCCGTAAGCGTCCGCAAAAATCAGTTCATTTTAAATAAAATTCATTAATAGCAAATAATTATATTTTGTAATGTTTTTAATTTAAAGATGATGTATTTGACAGTAGCATTATTTTATTTGAAAAGGGCACACAGTTATAAATAAATCAACAAGTACTCAACTATTGCTCGACTAAAGCCCCCGATTAATCGACTAGTCTCTCCGAGTAAATTTAACATCCCTAGTACAAAGTCAATTTTTTATTAAAATTTTTCAAAGTTTAGGAATGGTTGGGTTTTTTTTCTATCAAAGAATTTGAAAGTGTCATGTTACATCAGTATATACGCCCCTGGTTAAAAGTAAACAAAAGATTGTTTCAAGAATACATAAAATGATTTTTTCTTTATTCATTGCTACGGTAAACTCAAACATTTTTTTACCGACACGTCAATATCTGTAATAAAAAAAGAATCCTTATTTAGAACTATGTTATCCTGAGTAACTCTATTGCTGCAGCCAATAACGATGATGCTTAAGATTGTATTTTTTTTTTATCATTAACGTCTGTTACCCGGGTAAGGGACGAAATTCTAACACTTGATCAAAGGGTGTCATGTTTTTAAAGAGTATGGTAGTTGATGTCCTAACTCCTCTGCTTTTTGCGACCTTGCCAAGCGTTTCAGTAATATAGTCGAGATTTTCAACAAATACCCGGACCAAACAACCGGAGTAATAAAACGTTCTACTATAGAACCTGATAGAAAAAAGACTCTTCGGAAACTCCGATGGCCAATACATTGAACGAGAGCTGAAATCAATTTTCCAACCAAGATTATCCCGTCAGCTTGTTTTTTGATATTTTTAAATTGTGGATCTTTAAAAGAATAAAGGAAATTGATTCTAGCATATTGTGCTTAGATCCTGCTCACATGGGATTCCATTCAAAACGTACATCATCAGAGAGCATTGAGATTGATGCAGTTGACAAGAGTTTATGTTCTTTGTGCTTTTTCTTTGCCTTTAAAAGATCATACATCTTAACATTCATCAATAACATAACAGTTTAGCGCATTGTGAACGATCCCACTAAATATGTATATGTTCACAAATACAAAATAATGACTTTTACCTTTACGCAAAGGTAAAAGGTAATGACCGAAGCTATAAAATACAGTGTATCATTAAGTAAAGAGAATGATGTATGAGTTTATTTCTATGCGTACTCTTTAAATGTATATGTTCACAAATACGAAATAATAGTTATGGCTAAAGGTAAAAGGTAAAGACCGAAACAAAGAAAACAATTCAAAGCTTGATATTGAATGGCATTTCAAGAATGAAAGCAGATTTCAAAAGAGAAAAAAATAAAGAACTATTGATATTTTATCTTTTATTTAACTGCTTTAATCAAACAATTATTACTATTTATTTAAGTATTGGATTACCACTATCTGTCTTAACATGTCGTCATTATAAATCTATTTATCATTTAGGGAGACTGGATGATCAACAAACTAACCATCAGAGCTACCCTACATTTTCAGATATATCATTTGTTTCGCTATGAAGCTATGAAATATTATTTAGTAAAGAGAATATCAGCTTCTAGATATAAGATTTCTTTCTATAGCTTTATACAGATCTCATCTTCTCCAGGAGATCAAAACAGTCTTAAAATGACCAATACCATCCAACCCTTGTAACAACAATAGCTGTTTATTGAAGCAGTGAATGCTGATATTTGGATATCGTCGGTCCTATAACACACCAGGCCGTGTGTTAAGGACTGACGATATCCAAAAATAAGCATTCAATGCTTAAATTTATATCTATATTGATGTATATTTGTATGAAATATTTGAGTATCGTCGCTTTAAAGCCATTATATACGCTTTTTTGTCAGGGATATAAATAATAGATTGAACAGCCATAAAAAATGTTATGTAGTTCGCGTCCGCGACTAAAAGTATAGTGCCAGAAACTTTGTCAAGAAAACTCTTTTTCATGATCGAATAGATATGATTTAACGATTATTTTTCATTAGTACATATCAAATAAGTTATATAAGTTTGAACTATTCATTAAATCTTGCAATAATTAATGTATTCAAAACGCGTGATGACGTTTATATGTGCTCATACGCCGTGATCAGGTTTGGCGTGTTATTGAAAATTGAGCGTCACAGATTTCCAATGCAAACAGAAGGGGAAATATGCACTGAATGTAAATATAATATTTTAAACATTTGGTTAACACTCAAAATGTACTAAATGTCATAGACTATGTTTGAAATTTAAATATCTTAATTTTCAGAGTCAAATTTCAATTGATTTTTCGCATGATTTTATCGAAGAAATTTTGCAGGATTTATCCATCAATAGAAATAATCTTTCTTTTTTGGTGCTTCAATGTCGACAAATAACTGAATTTGTTCAAATAGGCATTTTTTTCGTAACAAGAGTGTCCTTTTTTTGTTTCATGCAGTTATTTAAGGAAAATGTAGAAAAAGTTGTTTTTGACAAGTTGTATACAACATGTATGGCCGTGTAAACCAGCCTGTAAAGTTCTTTTCCCCAGATATCTAGAAACAATAGAATAGAGATTACCTTCAAGGATTTCCTCCTGGAATACTCCAACAATTGTGAATCAGACTCCCTGGAGGTTCAACTGAAGACAGACGTATCTATCCCCGGGAAAAGGTAGAGAGAGAGAGAGAGAGAGAGAGAGAGAGAGAGAGAGAGAGAGAGAGGAGAGAGAGAGAGAGAGGGAAATATGATGTAGGCTGTGTTTCTATGGATACTTGTTACGAGCAGGAAAGGATTAAAATTGTGAATGATTAGATACGTTTTGATGATTTTTTTTATTGATGTAACACAAAGGTGATAAATTAACCATCTCACTTGAATTTCAAACCCTTATTAAATGAAACTCTTATCAAATCAAAAGTCAGATTAAAAAAGCCAGTCACTTGACTTTTTAATGGGGTTTATTGTTCCATTAAAACGCAAAATAAAATGAAATGCGTCAAAATGATAAATTGGGCTTTATGTAGATTTTTTTCGCATGCATTATACATACATTTATGTATAGCAATTAGAACTACGGTTTATTCACAATGCCTTTACGAATACTAAGTGATTGCTTTGAATGTATTCTTAGGTACTGTGGCTCGGAGCTGACCAACACGACCCTGGTGTCAGAGGGTGACTTCGCCGTCGTCACCCTGAGGACAAATGCCAGGAACCAGGGCCGGGGATTCCAGCTGACCGCTAATCCCGTACAGAGCCGCGCGCGAAGCATCTCAAACAATTTCATGAACATCCCTATCACGTTTTGGAAAAAGCTGTTTGAAGTTCCTGGCCGATTTGGCCTCGGTTAATCGATCTGTACTTGTATGAACTGATTTGTTTTATTGTCTAATCGTGACTTACACAATCGAAATACATGCTTGATTAACTTATTTCATGTCACCACAATTGAATTTCTTATGGTTTCACAAAAATAGGGAAATAGCGTGTCTGTTGTACGTTTGTTATAGAAAGCAACGTTTTTTGACTTGGCATGTACGAGGGTTGTAAAATGTAATGTGTATTGTACGATATCACAAAAGTCAAAAGCATTCGTTTCAAATAGTAAAATGAACATTACATCCCTTCAAAGTATTCTCCCCGGTTTAAAATACAAAATTTCAATCTTTAAATCCATTTCTGAAATGCATCACGGTACGCTGATATAGGTATACCTCTGAGGCTCTGACTAAAGGCTGAGCCAAGGGCTTATTGGGACTTATAACGACGACCAGATAAGAACTTTTTGAGTTTTAGAAAATGGAAAAAATCGCATTTGGACTAGATCTAGAGAGTATGGTGGGTGTGGAATGACGGTAATTTTCCTCGACTTCAAAAATTGCTTCACAAGCTCAGATGTATGTGATAGGACATTATCATGTAGACGAACATGCCTAAATCCTGACACAGGGCGTCGTTTATGATAATATTTCTTGAGCTTATTAAGTATAAATCTCGGTAATACCGACCTGTAACACTTTTGCCCTTCGGCACTGGAATTTGTACAGCTACCACATGTGAAGAATATGCAATAAAGAACCTTTGTGCTTATGGTTCTTTTGGCAACTACAGGCCTTCTACCGTGTTTAGTTAGCCATATTTTGTTTCCAATTTTTCTTACTGGTTCGAAATAGTGAACCCATGTTTCATCACCAGTAACAATACTTGTCTTTGATTAAATTTGGGAAATTATTTTAGCAATTGCTTAGCGGTTTGTACTCGTATCCGTTTTTGGTCATCTGTCAACATATGTGGTATCCATCTGGCAGAAATCTTTCGTACTTTCAAAATACGCTTCAAAATGTAATGCACCCGCGATAACGATATGCCAACAGCATTGGCAATATCACGATTCGTGTATCTGCCATCACTTTTAACTATTTTCCTTCCTTTTGAGACATTTGCCTTGCTTGTGACAGTCACAGGTCGGCCAGATTTTGCTGCATCTTTAACGGGCTCTGTGCCAGTCAGAAATTTCTCTCGCCACCTACGTACTGTCTCATTTGATACTTTATCAGATCTATAAACTTTCCACAATTTAATAAAAATCGGCATTACCGAATGACCGAGTTTTGTGCGAACTTTTATATAAGCCCTAATTTCTTCAATATTTTCAACACGTTTCCCAACCTTTTCTACAACAGTGGCCAACGACTGACTATAAGTTTAAAACTATTTGAAGCTGAAGGCTCTTGTTTATATTGTTTTAAAGGTATTGAATAGAGCTGTTCAAGAGTATCATCATCCACGAAATCGTGCAAAGCGTTATCGCGCTGTGCTACAATACACATTACATATCGAACAGCCCTCGTATTGCTAAGTTGTCTATAATTAAATCCCCTTCCGGAGCCGACGTGAAGGTACAATATGTGGGATTTCTATTTAAAAAAAACAAAAAAATTGTAAGCATTTAGAGATAGTTTTCATTTTATTTTAGTTGGTACTTGGTAATGCTGAAATTACAACTATTGTATATACTAGTATATATTCTATATAAATTAGTTTTAATTTAAATAATTTGATTATTTACTAATTATCGTTATTTCGTTGATGTTTGTATATAAAAACCATCAATCACCGGTACTTTTTTTGTAAATGTGACTAACTATAACTCTTTTGTTGCACTTGTAAGTTTATAAACACCTAATTTATATTAATAAGTTAGTTTGATCATGCACTTATTCGGTGACAGGTTAAATCAAATACATACCATTTATATATTATCTGTGAGTTGTGATATGTTTTTATATATAAAATGTGGATACACCGTGGTCTGGTTTAAATAAATTGATGTACTTCATTTTAGAACCATGTCCAATAAATATGTATTTTTGGAATATTTTTTCTTGAAATTATTTGTGTGGTATTAAAAATGAAATCTCAACACGCAATGAGTTGCATTAAAAAGAAGTCTAGCAAGGTTTTTTATATCGTTGTTTATATAAGTATCAGAGTCATAATACATGTACGACGCGTCGAATCATACCGAAAAGTATCATGATATACTGATTAGTTTTTATACCCTTTCTCTCGGAGATTGATGATATTAATAACATGCAAAGATTGAATTCATTCATTTTATACTTAAAATATGTAACCAAAACATTACTGCAAGTACATCTTGTATTACAAAGAAATATCAAAACGAGAAACAAATTAATGAATAAATTTTTAAGAATTATATTATGAAATGTACAACAAATCCACATGTAAGTTTTGGGGTTCGTCGAGGTTTGCTGCCTTGGATGACATTCATCTATTACGATTAAAAGGTTAGATATCATTCTGAAAACTTCACAAAATCAGATTTCATTATGACAGTGTTTTATAATTTGATACTGATTAAATATTAAAATATTGTTGATTATAATGTTACCTTAAATGCGTCCACTAGAGTTTGCATCTAACTATCAAATTAATTACTTAAAAAACTATTTATTTGGAGGACTCTAGAATCCAAGCAGGAAATACTATAGGGGAATATAAACCGAATGCCATGGAGAAATTCTGCTTACGTATGCATATTACGTTACAGAATGTTAAACAACTTCGCTTTTGTTCATTTACCCTCTTCGAATAAAAACTTTCCATTAAGGCGAATGTATATTTATAACAACGACCACTTTGTAGTTTTCCTTAACAATTTGCAACAATTGAAAGAATCTATAAACCCATTCTTTATATCTTTTATCAGGCATGTTTTATTGATAAAAGGAGCAATTAACAATACAGCTATAAGCAGGCTATTGAAAGCAATATAAATGAAGCATATAATGCTTGGATTTTCAGAGCTCAGTATATGTCAAGTATCATTAGGAGAGTTTGATCAATGTTATATGAATTCTGTGTAGACCATATTGGAGTTATGGTTTTTTTGATTTGTTAAAAGACACTTGAAAAACTTGAAATGAGCTGAAAACGCAAAAAGCACATGTTAATCAGAAAAATTGTTGTAAATGAAGAATGTAACAGCCCTAGTGATGTTTCTTGACACTACTGGCTCTATTGATCTTGTATATCTTCGTGGATAGCCAAACCTAAACTTCAGAAGAAGCAACACAATCGACAGAAACTAACCACCAAGTCCTCTAGATCTACAGACAAGGAAGTGAAACCATACCACGGAATGGCCTCCAAAATCCTGACCAACACCGTCCTGATACCCATGGGGATTCCTATCTGTATGGAGAACTTGATAGCCATCGTGATTCTGTTCCGATGTAGCAAAATGCTCGTGCAGATCCGCTTCCTGTCCATCAATTTGAGTATCACGGACTTTCTGGGCGGACTCGTGTTATGTGTTCCGGATGACATCGCCTTTAACTGTACCTACAAGAAGTACCTGGCTAGTCCATTCATCATTGTCTCCCTGCTGACCATCACGATGTTTAACGTGGACCGGTGTTGTGCCATCAGATTTGCCATTAGTCATTACAAAATCATGAACACGCGTTTACTCCTAATCGTGTGTGTCATTTGTTGGTTCATTGCTGTATTACTCACGTACTTTATATTCTACGATGCTGAATCTTCATACGGAATTTACTGTGGAGTAATGTACTTAGCACCGAGACGACCAATCAATATGGTAGCCAAATGGTCATGCATTTTCATTTTAATCGGAAATATTTTGATGAATGGATATTTGATGTCGTATCTGTTTTCACGTCCCAATGGGGGCATGAAAGATTATAAACCAAACAAAGATCTTCACGGTATTGTCGGCAAACTCTCAATGATCACTGGATTTTTCTGCATATGTTACTCGCCTTACTGTTTGATACAAGTTATTCCGGAAATCAACACGTCTGCTGCTTTTGGTTTTATTCACGCCGTGGCTTTGGGTCTCTTGCTTTTGAACAGCGTCATAAACCCGATCTTATACGTCTGGAGATTTCGGGAAGCTCGTTTCCAATTGAAAATGTTGATATGCTTTTGGGACAAAATTCGAAGAGAGAAAATTCAAAACCAAAGAAACCGATTCTTCGCTACATATAGTATTTCTATAATACAAAACGTGAAAGTGAGGCTAGATTGCTCCTGACGTTGTTTTGAATATTGTATGGCGTACTGAGTATTAACCCTTTTGTTATCAGGATAACTTTTTTTGATAATTATGTTAACCGTGTTCAAACAAAATTCCCTACATACTGAATGTTTAACAATAAACATATCTTTCATTAACCGGATATATCCTCATGAACATCGGTTTTCTTGCAGTTATGAACTGAATAATAGTTTACCTGAAAGTCTGTATGTCGGTGTTAAAAGTGACCATATTATTCCGTGTACACTGAAACTCGACTAATGAGCTTATACTTACAGTCACGTTTCCTTCGGGAACTGATTTCCATTCGTTATTAGTTGTACACCTGTAGCCTCTCCAGGGATATTGTATGATAGACATAGAGTTCAGCTTATAGAGTCAGAAAGATAGAACATGCACAAACATTAGGTAATCTGAAAAATGAATGCACTGACTGAGCTACCCAATAACATGCTGTAATATTATCTTCTTTTTTTTTTTTTTTTTTTTTTTTTTACATACAACTGACTTTCTTATTAAACAAGTTAATGTAATTTCATATAACGTTGTGTGCCTCAAGCAAGTTTAATCCAGGATCTGTTTCTATCACAGTATGAAACAATTTCGTTCAGCTTTACGAATTTCTGAGGAAAGGTATGTAATCACTTAGTTAATATTAACTTAATCGAATGGCTAAGTGATATACTCATTAGAGTAGATTTCGTATTATCAGGTATGGGTAGTTTTTTTTCTCACGCAGTTAAAGTGATTGATAAAGCGCAATTGTTAATAATAGCTATATATAGATAGTTTCCAGCCCATCGCAAGTAATTAATTTATGGTTAGTTGTAAATGGTTTTAAAACATGTAGAGAATTCAGGTACGCTTCGTACAGCCGATCATTGAACCCTAAAATATTTGATCTCTTGTTTCATTAGATTGAATTACACAGAAGATAGCACTTGACGTCAAGCAATCAAAAGGATCAACAGAGAACGAAACCTTCCGGATCTTTGAAACCGTCTCCTCTGGAAACTTTAATAGAAAAATGATAGTTAGATTATACACATGAATGAAGCGTACTAGATGGATGTCTTGATCAATATTCCAAGCAGGATTAACCCGTCTGCAATATATTTTGGACTTTTGTTTGTGGATATCAATTAGAGAGACATAAACTGATCCCAGTCTGTCATGATCAAACCCTGCTCACATGAAACACCATTAAAACGTCTGTCAAGGAAATAACCCCGATAATATATCAAAAGTCAACGTGGAAGTAGACAGTAAAAAAGAAAGAATGTTCTTTGAATTTTTGTTGTAATTTGAAAAGATAATGCATCATATTTTTTTTTACATAATAGTAGTGTACAGCTACTGTCCAGATAATATAATTATGCGTATAAAGATATCATAATAAAACAAAAAATAGTTTAAAAGCTGAATGAATACAATGCAAAAACTCATATCTGGTTTTAAGATGTGATTCGAAATCAAAAAATCCAAAAAAATTGTTAAATACAGTTGGTGTCTAATTCTTCCTAAGGAAAGTTAGGTGGTCAATAGAATACTCATTGATTGGTTAATCATGGGTACTTTATTCAATTTTAATATTTTCCAATGTTTTAGACAGATCTCCAGAAACATTTGAAAACAGATTAATTCTAAGGATATTCTCTTGAAATCTGCCTTCAATAGAAGACAGATGTATTATCCCCTGAAAAAAAAAAGAGAGAGAGAGAGAGAGAGAGAGAGAGAGAGAAATGATTAATTATAGGTATTTGTCCATTATGAAATTTCATTAGGTTTGAATTTTGAATGAATAAAATCAAGAGGGTTTCGAACATTCTTTTTTTTTAATGTACACAAAGCGTGATAAATCTTAAATGTCTTTTAATAATGAAGTGTATAGGTTTGTTTTACAAAATTTCATTTGATGCAAATCGTATCCGATAAAAACGGACGAGAACAACTCGCCAAAGCAAAAATGGAAAGTGACAATCTGTCTCACGAGGTTTATAGTTTTAATAATGTAAACAATATAGACTGCCTGTGGAATTACAACAGATATGAGAAGGTGAAAGATTTAAGAATTCATGTTTTTCAAAGTTATAATGTGTATTGACCACAAAATAAAAAAGAAAAGAAAAAAAGAAAAGCAGTGAATGATCAAAATTGGCTTTAAACTACGATTGACGCTGTTAGATGAGAAAACATAACATGTTGGTATGCCTTTCTGAACACTGTGCGTTAATTGAGTGTATCCTAACCAACACGACCCTGGTGTCTGAGGGGGACTTCGCCGTCGTCACCCTGAGGACAAACGCCAGGAACCAGGGCCGGGGATTTCAGCTGACCACTAATCTTGTGCAGAGCCGTGCGCAAAAAATCTCAAACTATTTCATTAACACTTTATGAAAAAAAACAAAACCTTTCGTTATTGACAATTGGGTCTTTTCGTAGATTCTTATAAAGGTGATGACACACATTAGACACCAAGTTATTAAGATTTATTACTTTTTGTAAGTATTACATGTAATAAAGTACATTTTTCACATTTTACACTTAATTTTTAAACATGTACAGTCAATTACATTTAATCGTTGTTCATGTAATTAGCCAATAGATATTCACGGTTTTTTTTTTTAAATAAAAACACAACATAGTTTATTACAAAATGCAGCTTTGTGAATGGCATAAACATACAAATTATTCGATAACAAGTTTGGAAAACTCTTTTACAAATTCGTTTCCCTGAATGATTTTTACAAATATTAAATTTATGATGCGCCAAAGTTAAGATATCTTTGTGAGTACGTGTCCATTAAAATAAGTAATAAAATCAATAATGCAAAAAAGTAAGAACTGATGAAAATGGTAAAGAATTAAGAAAACATTGACAGGATGTGCACTTAAATTGCTATGTTTAATAGAGTTTTGATGCCGAGATAAATTTGTGAACTTCTCTAAAATAATTTGATAATTATCAAATAAATATGGAATCCGGATAGGGCCATGCAGTTCACTATCGCACCATCGCGTCATCGAGTTTGGGGTCGATAGTGCGATGATGCGATAATGCGATGACGATGGCGCGATGATGCGATGACGATGAACGATGGTGCGATAGCGCGATGACGATGATGCGATGGTGCGACAATGCGATGACGATGGTGCGATAGCACGATGTAGCGATAGCGCGATGATGCGATGGTACGATAGCGATAACGCGATGGTGCGATAGCGATGACGCGATGGTGCGATAGCGATGACGCGATGCTCTATCGTGTCATCGTTAGCTCTTTATCGCGCCATCGTCATCGTATCATCGCACCATCGCTCTATCGACTTTTTAAAATAGGTTTTCATTTCCAGCAGTCATTATTCTTTTGATAACGAAAAGAAGCTAGAACGTTTTTTTTTAATGTATATGATAAAAATTCATTAATAAAATTAGTTATTCAAGCTAAGATTGATTGCCTAATTAAAAAAAATAATAAAAATGTTTAATTGTCATTATATCGAAGTATTTGCAGGCATGTTGTACTTGGAAGATGGAGGCCGGATAGAGAAAGAGTTTGTTTTGTAAATGTAACAGGTTTTACCTTGTATAATGAACTACCATTCTGGGAATAATGCATAAGCAATACATGTTCCTAAAGTGTTATATAGTGTCATTTCCCCATGCCCCCCCCCCCCCCCTTGCTTCGGACAAATTACATTACTAGATATTTTAATATTACATGCTGATAATGCAACATTACATTCCGATATTTCAGCATTACACGCTGATTTCAACATTAAATGATGATACTTCAACACAATATGCTGTTAATTCAACATTACATGCTGATATTTCAACATTACATGCTGATACTTCTTCATTATATGATACTGTATCATTGCATGCTGTTAGTTTAACATTACATGCTTATAGTTCATTATATGATACTTTGTCATTATATATGCAGGCACGTAGCATCAGGGGGGGGGGGGGGCGAAAAAATCTGATAACTCTTTCTTTGCTCAATATATGAAGCACACATTTATATGTTTTTAATTTTCATGTTCTTGGATGTGAATTAACTACATTCTCAATTAAAAAAAAACTTGTCTCGACCATGCGGTTTTCTTTATTGGTATAATTATCTTTGTATTTTACAATGTTATTTAGCTCTTCTAAATATTTATTTGTCTGGCAAGTTAATTATTACTTGAAAGTCAATGTCGATTTCTGATATAAAATCCGTTCATTCATCCGCTGCCTGACGTAATTTCTATTTTCAATGGCGCATGCGCATAAAAGTCGATAGAGCGATGGTGCGATGAAGCAATGGCGATGGCGCGATAGAGAACTGACGATGACACGATAGAGCATCGCGTCATCGTTATCGCACCATCGCGTCATCGCTATCGCACTATCGCGTTATCGCTATCGTACCATCGCATCATCGCGCTATCGCTCCATCGTGCTATCGCACCATCGTCATCGCATTGTCGCGCCATCGCATTATCGTCATAGCGCTATCGCACCATCGCTACATCGTCATCGCATCATCGCGCCATCGTCATCGCATTATCGCGTCATCGCACTATCGACCCCAACCTCGATGGCGCGATGGTGCGATAGTGAACTGCATGGCCCTATCCGGATTCCATAAATAAACGATTTCTATCCTCAGAGAGTCAAACATTTGTTAATAATTGATATTATAAGTATTCATTTATTCGTTAATATATATAAAGTTTTACCTTTTTGCTTAAATGCAGAATAATATTTTATATAAGGAATGAGGAAGACAAGATCATATTATTTTGTCAAACAAGAAAAATAGGTTTCAGATGAATTGATCTAATCGATATGTATCTTCGTATGAAGTGTCATGTAAACATATATTTATATCCACTGAGTATTTTCTCCTCTAAATCATAAGCAAATCGATGAAGATTCTTAGCTCTATAGAAATTTACAAGGCTGAAATCTACACGATACAGTTCTAACCAGTTTATATTATATTGAAAAAATCATGAACTACACGAAATAATCATGATATCAGACTCAAAATCTCATATTAAAATAATTGGCTAATTCTTCTAAATAACGTACTGATGTATTTCAATAATAATTTAGGAACTACTACGTACCCTTTATGATTTATTCAAAAATTTTTGTATGAGAAAGATGTAAATATAAACAATAAAATGCTTTCTTTGATGATTTATGCGGGTTATGAAGGTAGCGAACATTAAAACATTGCAGAAAAAATAAATAACCTAACGCGGGTTATGTATTTTTTTTGCAATGTTCGCTACCTTCATAACCCGCATAAATCATCAAAGAAAGCATTTTATTGTTTTTATCTTCGAATGCATCTTAAAAGTAATTAACTGCAAAATAAGGAATAAAAGAATAATGACAATAAGAAAGAAGTAAAGCAATGAAATGTTTCATTGATATATGATGACTTTATCCATTAATATTCATCAGAGATGGATATACATGAAGATTAAATAAAATATCTTGAACAGTGTAACGATTTTATGCTATGTAACATGCGTACGGCCTATGACGACTGTGTTTGTATAGTCGCCTAGCAACCACCGGAGATTGTCACGTGATCCACAAAGGGTATATAAACGAGCGCGTCGCAGTCGCACCGTTCTTTTCCCCAGGAGAATTCAAACAGAGAGGAATTGCGAGACTAATTAAGGTGCGATTTTGGTAGGTGGGTTGCCTTGAGAGAGAGGCTTGCCACAAGAGGTTTACCTCTTGAGTAGGCTATATAACTAGGGCGTGCCGCGGGTAATTACTACGGCCTGAATAAGGCATAAATAGTGTTTACCTCGTGGTATTATTGAAGTTTCAATCCCGGCCGACCATATAAATTTTGTGATTTTACCCTAAGTAAGGGAAGGTCATTTTGTAAATATTTGTAGGCCAATTATAATCAACAATCATTTTTGAGAGGAAAATTGTTATTGTTTAATATTTTAATATTCAACCCCCAGACCCTAGAAATGACTAAGTAACGGACCCCTTGACACGTTACAAAAATAAATGGTGGCAGCGGTGGGATCTGGGTAACTGTTAAATTATTAGCTGATTACTTTTTGTGATTTTTGGTCGGAATAAATTCTTTTGATTGTATTGTATTTAATTTTGAATTATGACGACCGCATTAGAGAAAGAATTGCGACAGTTGCAAGACGGGTTGCCTAAGACAGTTGAGAAATCGCACTCCAGAGATTCAGGCATACCTGACAGCAGGCATACCACATTAACTTGTGACAAGCCATATAAGGGTTCTGGTGCTAAACCTAAACAATTAAGAAGACCACCAGTTTTCTTGGAGTTGACGAGCCTAGTTTTGTGGATAACCTGAATGAGCTGACAAGCCGCAAGCAGCGTGTATCAAGTACCCCATATATCGACCCTGCAGCCATTGATGCCCCTGATGACTCGAGGCCTTTCAAGGACAATGCTACACGTAGGCGCCAGAAAAAGAATGATCACGAGCCCGTCTGTTCAGGAGTAAAGGCAGACAAGTTTGATGGTAGTTCATCCTGGGTTGATTTTAAATCACATTTTGAAATATGTGCTGCTCTTACCAAATGGTCTGTATCATACATGGGCATGCATCTGGTAGGGGTGAAGCCCAGGGTGTATTAGGAAACCTACCAGATGGTGAGAAATGCAACTACAGACTATTGTGTAAGGCACTTGAAAAGAGGTTCTCCCCGACAAACCAGAGAGAACTCTATAGAGCTCAATTGCGTGAGAGACGACAGAAGGCCTTAGAGTCAATGCCTGAATTAGGCCAGGATATAAGGAGGCTAACCAATCTTGCCTACCCGACAGCACCAGTTGAGGTCAGAGTGACGCTTTCCAAAGAATAATTTATAGACATCCTAAAAGTTAGAGACATGCGTCTAAGGGTACGGCAAGCAAGACCCATTGATATAAATGATGCTGTGGAATTGGATGCTTTTTCAGGCGGCAGACCACCGAATGCATGACAGTCCAACCTATGCAAGGTCTACACAGAGTGATCAAGAAAAATTGGACCCAATTACAGTATTGACCAAGGCGGTACTGGACCTTCAGAATAAAATAAAAATTCTGAAGCAAGATAGAGACCATCCCTTTGACCACCCCACAATAGATCTACATAAAAGGGGAGGACATAACAATCCTGTAATTTGTCATTATTGTAAATGTGAAGGACATGTCATAGCCAATTGTTTTAAATACCTGAAATCGTTGGATAAGACAAAGAGTTCAGACCAACGTCCATTGAAGAATGGTCTGCCTAAATCCAACAAAATAGCACGAAAGGTACTGCGGGAAGGTCTGGTGTCACCTACAAGTTGGAAAGGCTGGCATGTTTTTACATGTATTGGTGAATGGGAATGTTATTAAATTGCTAGTAGATTCGGGAGCTACCCTGAGCATATTATCTCCGGATGTCTTAAACTCCGTTGGTTTTGGGAACTCGCAGCTTGTGAGGCTGAGTAGACCAATAGTAACTGCGAATGGTTCACCACTAAAGACTGACGGTCTACTAACAATCAACATGCAGTTAGGTAGTGACAATTTTGCACAAGTGGTTGCCGTTGCAGAAATAGGGGATGATGGTATACTAGGTCTTGATTTTCTAAAAGACCATCATTGCTTCATAAATATGGAATCCCTGTCACTGAAAGTAGGAGGCAAACGGCATGCTTTACACATGGAAGGTTAAATTGGCTGTTGCCGGGTCACATTAGCAGATGATGTTTGTATACCACCGAGTAGTGAGGTTGTCGTCATGTGCAATGTTTTACCTTCAATATTTGATAAAGTCACAGAATTAGGTCTAATAGAACCTTCAAGTCGGTTTATGGAGTCAGACCGAGCCTTAGTAGCGCGAGCTCTTGTAACAGGAGAAAAAGCTGCGCCAGTTAGAATGCTTTGACAAACAACAAGCAATGCCTGAGCACATCCACAATCTTTATGAAAGAACAATAAAAGAAATTGGTGCCAAAGTGGCCAATTCGATATATAAATTTTTAATGCGGTATTCAAAGTTATTTGCTGTATCAGATGCAGAACTGGGTAAGACAAATGTGACTGAGCACAAAATTGATACTGGAAGTGCACAACCCATCAAAAAACGCCCGAGACGTCTTCAATTTCAAATGCAAACAGAGGTTAATATGCATGTTATGACATGATGAAGAGAAATGTTATTGAAGAGTCAACAAGTCCATTGTCATCACCTGTCGTCCTTGTAAAAAAGAAAGACGGTACAACTAGATAGCAGTTCGCTATTCAAAATTTATTTGTTCATATTTAGGGCCTGAAATTTTCAGGGCCATCTACTAGTGGTAAACAAGAATCACTGTGAAAATATGGTGATGTGGTCATCTCCAATTTATGAGATATGGGGCCCTTAAACAAATTCACTATTCAGTATAATGGGATTTTAAACATCGGGCTCGGAAACATCGAGGACCCCTACCCTGTGGGCTGAAATTTTCAGGATCATCTACTAGTGGTAAACCACTACCACTGAAGAAATATGGTGATATGGTCATCTCTAAGTTATGAGATATGGGACCCTAAAGAAAATGCACAATTCATTATAATGGGATTTTAAACATCGGGTACGGAAACATCGAGGGCCCCTACCCTGGGGGATGAATTTTTCAGGTTCATCTACTAGTGGTAAACCACTACCACTGTGAAAATATGCGATGTGGTCATCTCTAATTTATGAGATTTGGGGCAATAAAGAAAATGCACTTTTTTTTACAATGGTATTTTATATATCGGGCTTGGAAACATTGAGGGCTCCTACCCTGGGGGCTGAAATTTTTGTGGTCATCCACTTATTGTTAACAACTACCACAGTGAAAATATTGTGATGTGGTCATCTCCAGTTTATGAGATTTGGGGCAATAAAGAAAATGCACTATTCATTATAATGGGATTTAAACAGCGGGCTCGTTAACATCGTGGGTCCCTACCCTGGAGGCTGAAATTTTTGTGGTCATCCACTAATTGTTAACCACTACCACAGTGAAAATATGGTGATTTGGTCATCTCTAGTTTATGAGATTTGGGGCAATAAAGAAAATGCACTATTCATTATAATGGAATTTTAAACAGCGGGCTCGTTAACATCGTGGGTCCCTACCCTGGGAGCTGAAATTTTCTGGGTCATTTAATTCAGTTTTCCAATTTTTAATATTAATGCCGTTTACTTGCTATTTTAAATATTCCGACTTTTCTGTGTTTTGTTTCTTGTTTTGGTTGAACCATACACCAAACAATTTTTAGATGCTGATGAGGACATACCGCCGTGCTTGGCATAACCTACATGTCCACAGTACCCAGAATGTTGGGTATGTCTCATTTTAAAATCTTTGTTATACTGCATGCCTCTTAGATGTACAGTTTTGTAAGTATAAGTGTCCTTGCGCACGGAATCTGATTTTGATGTGTGCACGAAAAGAAATTCAGGGTGTTTGCACGCTTGCATACACCTCAACAGCTTCAAGTTTGCATCACTGTTGAGTGTTCATGTGTGTATAGAGATAGTTGATAAGGATACAAAACAGCTTTCCTAATATTTCTGTGGTTTTAGTATTGAATTTGAAATGATAATCTTAAAAATCATTCCAACAAAATATCTCTCTCTCTCTCTCTCTCTCTTTCTCTCTCTCTCTCTCGTTGTTTGTGTGTAAAATACTTGTATATGACAGGGACGAAAAAGGCATTTCTTCAGATATTGAATGATATGGATTGCAACATAATACTTGTCTTATTTAAAGACATCTTGTTTATAATAACTGAAAAAATAGAGTGTGGGTTCCGCAGATCTAGAGTTTAAAACGCAGCCGGGGAGGAGTTGAAGCTCCAACAAGGTCAATTATCAAATGTTTCTAGCTTTTAACTATTGGCAGGTATATATCAATTTGAGAGTTATTGCTGTTTGGTATATATATATATATATATATATATATATATATATATATATATATATATATACTGAATTTTCTTAAGGTCCCCATATCTTATAAACTAGAGATGTCCACATCATTATATTTTTACTGTGGTAGTGGTTTACCATTGGTAGCTGAGCCTGTAAATTTTAGCCCCCACGGAAGGGATCCTCGATGTTTCCGAGCCCGATGTTTAAAATTCCATTATAATGAATAGTGCATTTTCTTTATTGCCTCGAATCTCATGAACTAGAAATGATCACATCACCATATTTTCACAGTGGTAGTGGTTAACAACAAGTAGATGACCCTGAAAATTTCAGCCTCCAGGGTAGGGGTCCACGATGTTTTCGAGCCCGATGTTTAAAATCCCATTATAATGAATAGTGCATTTTCTTTATTGCTCCAATCTGATGAACTAGAAATGATCACATCGCATATTTTCACAGTGGTAGTGGTTTACCACTAGTAGATGAACCTGAAAATTTCAGGCTAAAATGAAAAATAAATTTTACATGTAAATTGCGGACTGCGTTCTAGAATGCAGTTCAGTTTTGAACTGCGCTCCAAAAACCGATTGCCACCAAAAACCAGACGGTAGAATTTAGTATTTTTAAATATAAGGTAGATGATGATATTACTAATCACATTTCAAAAATTTGAAGAAAATCGCTTTTGTAGTTTTTTTTTTATAAATCTGATTTGAAGTGCGAAAAATGACAATTTCCTATATATTCCTATGGTAAATTTTGAGATGTCCCCTAAAAAGAACCAGATAGTAGATTTTCTTGAAACTTCGCAAATAAACTAGAGTTGGTGTAAATTACATATGGTTAAAAATAATGAGTTTTGCTATTGTAGTTTTTTTGTCAACTCTTCACTCTGAATGTTTCTGCTTTGTTTGATTCTAAAATAATGAACTAAAACACATAGTTGAATCGAAATTGGTCACTTAAGGGTGTGGTTTACTCAGGGTTTGAGTTCTCAAATTCGGATTGTTATAAAATTCAATGTCATTAGTAAAATTTGTTTTAAACACATAAAGTATTTATGAAATGAATAATTATGGACATAACATTCGATATTTCTACTATATTATGGAATTAGGCTCAAACAAAAATTGACTTTTAGCCAAACAGAGGAAATTCGGACTAAATTTTGCAGATTTTGTTTTCCGCTTAAACATTTTTGGCAGTACTCTAATATTAAAAGTTAAAATTTTATATTTTAGTCTTTATAATTGTGCATATTTTCTGCTGGGTTTACCTCACTTATTCATTAAAATTATCGTACGGCACGAATTGCAAAAATATTGAAAAATGCTTAAAAACGATAAAAGACACCATATCTCAAAATTTTGATCATTGACCTCTTATAAATTTTATGCCAACATGAACAAAATGGGTAGGGATTTGAAAACTGAGAGAGGAAATTCGGACTGGAATATTTTAAAATATTGCTGCTGAAATTTTAATGCTTTATATCTATATAGTGCCACTACCATTCATAAACTGTATTTCATTTTTTAAAGTGTTTAATTATTTCTAAGATTTTCACAATTAAGAATTTCTCAATCGTTGTGTAAAATTTTATTGGTTTTTTCTTGATTTTTCAAAATATATTCAATGGCCATTAACTCAAATAGTAGGTCATTGACCTTCTTTTTTGAAAGTGAAAAATAACACTACAATCAAAGGTCTATAACACACAATAGATGGATTTTCATTATCATCAGTGGAAGTTTTTTTCATTCTGAGTAAATGTCATCCTTAATAACAAAATGACGATTAACTTTATCATATATACAAATTATATACAAAATGTAAAATAATATCAAAAACATATGCTTAATACTTTAAAATAGTTAAAATTTATCCTTTAAAATCAAAGGTGAGGGATCAACTTTTGCCAAAGTATTTCTTAACAAGTAATAACCCCCCCATTCCCAGAATCATAGTTTTTACGCAAAAAAACAATATCGGCCTTCTTAAAAAATTATTAAATAAAAATAAATTTGATTATATGAAATATAATGAAAACAGACCATATTGATGATTTATTGATGAGAAAATTTGATTTTAAAAGTTTTGAATAAATCAGTAAGCAAATTATTTTATGTCAAAGGCAAGTCATTGAGCGCACTTTGTGCAATGAAAATAGGAACAAGAGTTACGAAAACTGTTTTTAAAGTGAGGAGAAGATGAAGCACCAGTCTTCACCTGGCAAAATGTAATAAAAAGAAATACATGCACTATCGTGGATGTCACGATTTCATAAGTAACCAAATCCAGTTAAGTTATCAAATCCACTGAAGAACAAACACTAAGGTCTTCTGTAGATTTAATACAGTATGTCCAGGCCAAGGACGATAAACAACCATTCCACAAATTTCGAAAACAACCCTACACCAAACAGAGCAACACAGGTTGAAACCAGTCAGGTAATGAACCAAGGTTTTAATAAATCTGGTAAGGAATAAAAACTCACACCCCTCATCTATACAGAGGGAATCAACAAAAAACGGAAAAGAGATGGGACGAACAATGCTAAGAGTTATTTGAGTGACTGAAACCATATATACTGTAAGCTACGGTCAATGTAGTTGTTTATTATTACGTTAGTTGCATACTGTTTAGAAGAGCTAACCGTATCTAATACGTTTCCCCATTCTTATTCATTGTTATTGACATTCAGATCTTAAACCGATGTATTACTTAGTCAACATTTTTAATGACCTTTAACTTATAGGGAAATCGTATTAATTTCTTCCCTTTCTCTACCATAATATTCTTGTCTTTTTAGTTTAGATATACCGTTATTGGGTTATTTAGAGGGTAAATATTATGGCTTTTTCATTTTTTCAAAGACTTGTCAATAATTTCAAATGAATAATTTGAAGGACACATACTTCAACGACAAAGAAACAAACTATTTCCCTCTAAGGATGCAAACTAAGCGATCAGAGGTTTTGCAATCTACGTCCACTCCACCAGTTTAAGCAAAATCAAATAACACACCACCAAAAAAGCCAATTATACAATATTTAAGGTATTCAATGTATAACGACCAGATTTTGTACCTAATAAATAAATGGTCCGATATTAATCATGATGTCATTTTGAAGGCGTTAACAAATAAGAATACTCCACCAAAGGAATTTCAAAATTTAGATTATTGTCCAATTAATTGCACCTTGAATTTTACACTAAAGTCTATGGACAACGAGTGTTTTATTTAGATATTGTTAAAAATAACTTGAAATTCATATTAATCTCTTGGTGAATATATGCATAAACGTTCTCCTTATTAATTAAGGTGGTATGGGACATGGAGGTGTCCTATACCACCTTAAATCATGAAATAAAATGAATCATTTACCGCAGATATTTTGACAAAATTAATTTTTTTTCTTTTTATCAAGGAAAAATAACTCTTCAAAAAAGTTTAAGATGCCAAATGACCGGCTTCTTATATGTTGTCAGTCATGTGAATATGGTTCATTTCACTGTCATTGTTACCTAGCAATACATATTTAACTAATTCAAAATTATTCAAAATTGACCAATATACCTTCATTATACATTGAATACCTTAAGAGTCAGGAGTGTAAAATGTGAGTTATTTATCATATCAATGGCAACGCCTGTAGCATACTATTTATAACAATTTTATTTACAAGGTAATGATAAAATATCATGTTATTTGAGACTACTGTCAAAGGGTCCACTGAGAGTGTAAAGTGTTCTTTTCCTAAGTATCAGTCAAGTATTGTATGTGCACTGTGCAAAAAGACTTCCTTCTCAGACTGTGATTATTTCTACGACTGTTAACACTGAGCTGTGAATTTGTAGAATTGAGAAATAAGGCTGGGTAGGTTATCTAAATTTTATTCAAATTTAAAGCTTTTTTTTATTGATCAAGTGTTTGATTCCTTTTTCACTATAAAAACAGATTTTTAAAAGTGGATTGCACATGTACATATCGAATTTTAAGCTAACATACTTATATGTTTATTAAACATATAAAACAATGCAGACGATATGAATTCGATGTTGTTTTAACATTGTAGTCCCTCATTGGTTTTGAGATCGGCAAACACTGACAATCACGTCCTTTAAGTTCATGTTCTTTTTTTTCGTTGTTCTTTCTCTTACTGTCTACAATGCGAAGCACGACCATACAGTCGATCTTTAAAACATTAATAACGAGTTTTACTGCCCGGATGTTATCAATTCGTCAATCTTAATAATGTTTAATTTACATTTTATATATCTTTTTCACTTCTTGGAAACTAAAATTCTATGACAACAGTGAAAATAATTCTGTTCTATGACGTTTTATTTGGTAACATGTTATAAAAACCTTGTCATTCACAAGGAAAAAAAATGAGAGTCCGATTCCTGTCTGTGTGTTTGTTTGTGGTGAATCACGTGGTTCTAAAGAGTACCCAGGAGATCAGCGGGGACATTCTGGCCAGTGAGTTAGATAAAGTGGCGAATTCTGTGGGGTCGTCATTTCTACAGGTAGAAATTAAGCTTATCTTCAAACTAAATTGTAAATTCTTATAGCAAAGGTGTTGTATGAAGCCCCAATTTATATACTCTCATAGCTTCAAATCTAACATTTTTAATTTGATGCTTCATATTTTATATCTGTTAAAGGACGAATCTTTTGATATAACCAAAAACCCCCTTTTTATAAATACAATGTTTTTGGCTTCCTTTAGGGGGAGTACAACAAGCTGCAATACAAAGAGAAAAAGATTGATGGAAATACGTTAGTTCGAGAGGTAAAGACAAATCACTCGCAAACCTAGAGTCTGCTGAATCACTCCTTCCTAATCCTTTACAATTAGAAAAGGGTAGAATGATTGAAATATTTTAAAAATGATAAAGATACTTTAAAACGTCATACGTAATATGTAGGTATTCGATATCTAAAATGTAATAAGGGGTAATATTGTAACGTAATGATATATTCAATGTGTATTTTGTTCTACTCTTTTTTCCAACAATGTACAAGATTGCAGGTAAAATCGGAGGACGAATGATTGAAGTTGACAATGCTCTGAAGAAGCTAAAAGCAGCTGTGGAGGAGGTTCAGCGGTCGTCTGCTGAGGCCCCCCAGGACTGCTGCGTGGACGGAGAGTACCAGGAAAATCTCCGCTTTAGAACTGACGTAAGAAAATTACTTACATTGATACGATGAGTACGGCACTTCTTGAAGTTTATGTATGTTAAGGAATACATAGTTTGAATGATGTTTGGAATCTAAACACATGTAATGGATATTACACTAAGAAACATAACATGTTATACTTATTCAATATCTACGAACTTTACCAATTTTCTGCGTCTGATTTCTTTATTGTGAATCAGTGGGATTTGCCTCGAATTAAGTTTTCCATTTAGGTGTCTGAAGACAAATTTTGCTACAGCAAGCCATCCTATGTGAACCAAGAGAATCTCCGAGTCCCGTCTTCTAAAGTACTTACAGTCTTAAAAACGAATTTAGATGTAAAGCACCTACAATTCCAGTATATTGCAATGAAATCTGGCCTTTACATCAATTACCCAGCCACCAAGCTGACGGACTGTGAAACATACGATCCTCGATTCAGGTATTCATACTGCAAAGCAAACACATTTGACAATTCACCGGTACAATAAATCATTGTACTTTTTTAAATTGAGTATAAATAGCTAATACAATGACCAGGGATTTGAAAACCACAGGATCAAAGCCCGTCAAAACATTGAAATTGAGGTCAAACCGGGCTTGGCCCTTGTGCTTAAACTGATTGTCCTAGGAGTACCACATATTCTGTATGCTTCCTGATTCATGATGGACATTAAATATGGTTGCTTTTAAACCACTAGAAATACAATAGCCTGTTCAGCAAATATCTAGACGTCAACCAGGTCCTGCCTCTCTGAGGAAATATAATTAGAACTTAATATAAGTGGCAAAGATTATAATGAGTACGAGTAGAAGACTTTGCGCAGCTTTATTATCATGCAGTCGTAGATGTAAAGTTGTAACTTTCTTCTGTATTGTGTTTTGATCTAAAATCAACATTATCTGAAACGTTTATGAGTTGCAAAATTCTGTTTTTATGGCCCTAATCGGGTAATTAGAATAGTTTTATTTCGTTATAAATCAAATTGTTCTAATCCAGTGTACCCCAAATTCAGAGAAATTGGGCATTGAACAAAAATCAACTTTGAGTTAATCCCTGGAACAAACCAGAATGTCATGATTAGTCATTTGGTGACTTTTAACAATAGGTTTGATATATTTAAAAAGAAAATACCTTAGGCAGAAATGCCAAAAATATGGAAAAAATGTGAAAGATTTGCGCCTTTACAACAAATTTGCACACAGTTCAATAGTAAAATTGATAACTAGACGTGTCCTAGGAAATTGGGATGATAAATAAAGTATGTTTTAATATAAAAATAAAAATTGGGACATTTCCAAAACAGTCCAATTAGCTCAATAGTAAAGTTGATAAATTTGAAATCGGGATGCTAAATATTGTGTTTTCCTCTAAAAATTAAAATAAGGGAATTTCCAAAACAAACATTCCCACAGAGTTCAAAAGGAAAATTGAAAACTTTCAAGACGATCGCCTAGAAAATCAGGATGGAAAATAAATTATGTATTGATCTAGAAATAATTGACATAGAAGTAAAAATTCAGGCAAGAAATTTCTTTGAAATATCCAGGGTAGAAATAATTAGACTCGGCCTCGTTAAAACCAAGGTGTTTGGCCTCTTACTGGTATTTCAGAATCATTTTCAAACTAATGGGTAATAGGCAAAACAAAGATTGATTTAATACTGCTTAAACATCAAGATAACTGTTTTTAAACTGTGACATTTCTTACAACAACAAATTATGCAAGTTCCTTTTAAACCCCAAAATCATTTTTAAACAGAACGTTTACCAGTTTACATTTTAAAACAAAATATGGCTCAGCCTTGGTAACAAAGGAAATAATTATGAGCCCTCTTTCTTGCTCATAACTCGATTAAAATCATTTAACGTATGCGAATTTTAAAATTACATTAATAAAATTAACCAACCCCCTATATTTACGTGCAAAGAAAAGAATTTATAAACGTACGGTGTATCTCTAGTTACATAAATAGTGTTTTTAGGTGCCTTTAATAATCATAAATCATATTTTGATTAATTGATTTAGAAACTGAATCTCTAATTTCGAATTAACTTTTAAAGGTATTTAAAATAAAATCAATGAACAAAGTAAATTCAAAATATCTAAACTTCTTTAGTCCATCTTTTTTTTATTTTGTAGACCCTTCTATGTGTCCACTACCACTTCCTCTCCTCGTGACGTCGTGGTTGTCATAGAAACGTCCTCTTCGATGCGGGGAGATATTCTTTTCGAAGCTAAACATGCCGTTCTTACAGTAATGGAAACTTTGGACATAGAGGATAGGGTGAGTCTTTTTATTTTGTCCACTTTTGAAAAAGTGACCGTAAAAAGACAGAAAATTCAAGCATGTGGTAACCGTATATAAGATGTGATTGATTTAAGGAGGCTGGATGGTCAACAAATTAACCATCAGAATTACCAAAACCTTAAGAAATTGTATGTATAAAAACATTAAGTTTTCCTTTTAAATTTGGGTACTTTTGTATATTTTTATATAGCGCTCTTCTTCTAAAGGAGATCAATTCAGTCTAAAAATGGCCACGGCCATCAAGCTCTCCTAAAGGCTTTTTTCACGTTTATTAAGGAATGTAATTGTTAACGTAGCCGCAATAGTTGGTGTATCTTTTAATAGTTTGGTTTGGTGGTTTTCAATGACATTGCAAAAACCTTGGGAGGATGCTACGAGAACCAACTTGTTCCAGTGACCAGTGCCACCAAGAAGAGTTTTAGAGATTTTCTGTCATCTCAAACAGGAGAAGGTGGAGCTAACTATGCCACTGCCCTCCGTAAAGCATTCTTGTTATTTAAGACAAATTATACGAAAACGCGAGGTGAGTGAAAGTCACAAGAAATATTATTCAGGAGAAATTTTAACTCAAGTTTGAAATATTTCATGGATTTTGTCAACAACTTTAATGCAAGGCAAATAAACAAAAAGACGGTTGAATTGAAATTCTAAACATAATTACCTTTTTGTTCCTTTTGAGTAATTATTGATGTTTGTAGTTTCCTATTTGTATTATATTTTTACCACATATTTCACGTCAATACCATTGCACATATTTCTTCTTGCAGATCAAATTCTTTTGTTTGTTAGCGCCGGGAGAAATACAGAAGGAAATCCTCTTGAAGTTTTACGAGATGAAAACGAGGCGCTACAAAACAGGGTCATAATCAACACGTACGGTATAGGCACTGGTAGGTGTATTGAGGCAGAACTCAAACACATACATGTAAGTGTATATATATGCATTGATAAAGGCAAAATGGGATGAGAAAGAAACCTGGATCAATTGAGGTCAATCAAGAGAAGTTTATAAAGAGTTTCCTAACAAGTATTATATGAATAAAACTAAAAATGACACCAAAGAAAAATGGTTAAACGCTTAAAAAATTAGTGCACAAAATTTACACTTGTTAAGTTTAATAAGTAATATATGTCAATCAATTTTTCAACAGAAAAACTTTGTTTTTTTCAGTCAACAATGTTTCACCTCACAACTGAACTTATTCTTCATTTATTGAGGTGTTAATGTATGGAAATTATTAACCCATTTCATTCCTGCATATAACTTTGTTATTTGCCCTTTTAATCTGTTGTACAGGTTTGAGTACTAATGATAAAAAATTATTAAAAAATATGGCCGCACAGACACTAAACAACAACACATACGGATATGTTAAGGTAAGTCATGTTAGAAGATATAGCTCAAAGCAATATGCTAACATAAGGAAAAAGTAACTAACTTGTAATTATATCATCAGTGTAAACGAGAAATGTTTGTAATCACAATTCAAAAGCCTCCAAACACACGTTTAAAATCTCAATTCTTTCAAATTAGAAACTATTAAAAATTAGTAAACAGAAAATGAAACAACTCATTTTTTTTTACGTTCAGTGACTGATAAGCTCTCTTTAATAATATTAATCTTTTGAGTTAAGTAATAAAATTATATTTTACAGTTAGTAAAAATATATTCTTTTAGATCTTGACCTTAGTACAGTCAATGATGAAAGTTAAACAGTGTTAATTGGTCAATTTTAGCGCGGGAAATCAATGATCATCACAGATATCAGGACTTCGTCCTTACGTGAGATCATGGGAACCTATTACGTAGACTTAAGCGTACCCATAGCAACGTCTCCAACCTACACACAACCTTACATCGATTTCTTTATCAATGGTGAGATTGGATTTATTGTTAAAAAAATTAAAGAAACTGTCCAAAGAATATGATAGTATATGTCAAAATTCCTGTTAGACCAACTTGACCTATTTGATAGCTAACCTTTACCTATAGAGCAATATACAGTAGTTATACGATCTTGAATATTGTATTGTCATTGCATAGAATCGATTATCACGGGTTGCCTGCCTATTGCATTTAATGGGGCTTTTTCTGGAGTTGTGTGTGCGGACATACTGATCAGTGAACTAGTTGCAGAGATTTTGTATCTCAAAAAAGAAGAATTTTCCTATGCATTCATCATCGATGGCGAGGGAAGGACAATGCTACATCCACTGCTTACGGACCCTCGTGGAATCATAATGCAAGAACAGGACATCAACAACATCTACAATTTTGAGACTTCCGGTGATGTGTCAAAGGTTATCGACTCAATGAAAAAGTAAGTATACATTTACTTTCAAAAATGTTTATGCTACTAAGAAAAGTTTACGTTTTTACACATTCATGTACACATTTTTAACAAATACGTCATACGTTAAAAGACATTTCTTGTATCGATAAAAAAGAAATGTAGTCTATTAATAAATAATTTTGCTATTTCCTGTGATATGTAAAAAGACATGCATGTATTCATTTTCCTTGATTTATTTTGTGTTGTCATTATTTCTGTGTAGCGCTTCATACTATATCGCTTTTCTTTGAGAAAACCACATAGGTATTGTGCATTACTGAAAGAACAGTTTGTTTTTCTATCTTTTACATCACTTTTAACATATATACAATATCAATCAGTTTTGGCTTAAATGATTGAAATATGTCACTTATCAAAATAAAAGTTGATTCTTTAAACTTTTTTTTGACTCATTTTGTTCGCGATAAGCACATTCAAATATGTGTCATAAACATCCAAAGTCCAAATTTTTATAGGGGTTTGGAATCACAGACGCCATTAAAAACAACAATTATAGAGGCTAGAGGAGAAAAACTCTTTGAGGGTGACTCCAAAGTCTATCTAGATGCTGTTTACTATTGGAACCCGGTAACAAATACAACCAATCCATTCTCTTACACAGTCATTTATTCTGAATGTGAATAATACTTTTTCATAGTATTCATTTTGATTATTCTTGATAAAATCCCCCCCCCCCCCGATATATACATGCGACTCTGTATTGTCAGATTGTGGCTCCAGGTAGCAATCTTTCTCTGTGTATCGTGATGAAACAAAACAACACTGTTTCCAACAATGATGTTTTAACTCGGCCCTCCGACGGCGACTTTCTTTACCATCGATGGGATTTGAACCAATGGCCCGCTCCCTTCTGCAGGCATTTTAGTCGATATGCTACAGAAGGTTTGTGAAAATTTAAAGAAGGATACACATTTGGTCTAGCTAACACTTTCAAGTATTGTCTCGTTTGTCGTTAAACCTGAAGCTTTGTCTTCTTTTTCAATTTCCAGCAAAATCCACTGTAAAGCTGACACCAGACGCTTTCATTGAGGCGTATTCGTACACTGGAGTCAAGGAAACGGAAGTCAGAGTCAAGCAATATAAAGACTACTTGTCTGGGGATCTGTTCACCAATCCAGGCCTGAAAGTATTAATGCAAATCACCAAATAATTGATACAAGGGGAAGTTATGAATTATTAAGAATTAAACAATCAATACAAATAAACAGGAAATTCATAGGTGTGTGGCAATTACTAGTATTCAGTGCTACAAGGAATGTAGATTGGAGAGGTAAAGGACTATATATGATATGGGCATAATATGGTCCCATAAAATGAACATCTTCAATTTACTGCAATTCTTTGCTACCTTTGTACGGATATACAATATTTTTTTCATAATTCACATTTTGATTCAAATGCCCACAATTTGGAAATATGACATCAAGAAGTTAACCTTTTCCCACCATTTTCGCATGTTTAGCATAAAACGGCTTGTTTTCAAGCAGTTTTTCTTTCAGAAAACATTGAGGGATTGCTTGAACAAACAAAATATTTTCATCAAAGATGTATCTATCCAAGACTTATAAGTGACAAAAAGTTTGGTCTTGTTCAAAACGTCGCTCTATATTTCCATTCAAAATAGATAAGAAAAATGCCAATTTTTGACTGATTTTGATTAAAATACTAAGTTTCGTCACCTCTGACGTCATATACTGCCAGTGAGTGCAAATAAATCAAATAAATAGATGAAAAACATATATTATATCAACTATTCTAAAAAATAACATAACAATTTAATGTACCTGAAATACTTTTGAATTTGCGAATTATGGGGGGGGGGGGGCAAATTTGACTAATATCATAGATAGTTCTTTTAATTTAAACATAAATACATTAAGGAGTCTCGAGGGAGAGTGTTTCAAACATACGATTTCCTTTAAAGGATCACTGCACTTAGAGCATGCGATGTTTGCGAGAAAATAAACTTTTAAAACAAGCATTTTTTCTTTTAATTGCAGAAATGGTCAGCATCCAAACTGCAACTTCACGTAATTACGTTAAATAAAAGTATGCTTTTACCAAGTATGAATCTGTTTCCATAGGCGAGGGTCATCACGATTTCTTGAATCTCCATACGATAATGAGGACGCCCACTTTTATACTGACTTCATACATAGTCAGCGCATGTTTGTCTATTGTTCTCCGTTTCACAGTAGTTGTATATTTGCATTATCTAAGTTATGTCAAAGGGAGATTAATAGACAAACATGCGCTCATGGTTTAAATGAGAAAAAAACTGCTTCTTCTTTTTTCTTTCGCTTTCTCTGTTGTAACTAAGGGTTGATACATATTAAATATTATAATTCCCCACGTTATTTCTCACCTCAGGTAACTTTGCTAATACGAAAATCCATCACGTGACGTGTAAGTTAGCATGTTATGTGCTAACTATAGTCTATAGGACAATGTTTTCGAACACGTTAAATTGTCAACCATTGATTTAAAGTCTTATGTATACGTACTTATTGTTGAAACTGTAGTAAGTAGTATACTTGTGCCGTATAGAATAGGAAGGGCTATTGTGAAAGAGTGATCACATATTTTTTTAATACATGGCATTGTTATTCCCGCCAGTCTAATTTATTCCCATTTTGATAATGTCAGCTCCACCTCTAATGCATATTGATATCAATCTTTTTGTTAATCAAGGGCAGATAAGCGAAAATTCCCTTTTTTTGGAAAGTTGTAAGGAGAAAAACATAGAATGAGTTTATTGTATCACAGTCTAAAATCTTAATTTATGTTGGAAATTGACGAGACTCTTTAAAAAAGTAAACAAAAGTGATATAAGGTTAAGAAATAAACGCAACAGAAGCTACCACAAAAGGACCCAAAACCCGGCGCTAAGTGCAGTCATCCTTTTTTCCAATGAAAGGTCAACTTATGAGTAAACTATGTGCCAAACTGCAAGTGATTGCAGCAGTTTCTGCAATACAGAATAGAATAATCAGATAACAAATAGTGTGAATTTTTAAATTATAGAAAATTATTAGTGGGCAAATGAATAGTTTAAAAGTGTAACTATGGTAACTAAACAGCACTTCAAATATAACTTTTTTCATTTTATTCAAACATAAATAGTTTTAAATGGAAATTTTTCATACTGTAGTTTCAGTTTGGCAACAAAAATAATATATATGAAAATTAAAATCATTTGCTATGGCAACAACACTACAAATTACAAAAATCTGCATATTTTGAGATACTTTTAAGGTATTTTTACGCATACCTGAAACATGACACTTCAAATTCAAATGCCTGGAATGACCAAACATGTCCTCAAATTTCACGCAAAAGCAGTTGAAGCTGCAATTCAGCAAAAGGAATGGCCGTTGCTATGACGTTTTAAACAATTAAGAATTAATGAATGATTTTCTTTAGTCCACATATTTCCTTAGCAACGGCAGTTTTAAGATAATGAATAATGTTTAAATATATTGAATGTAAAAGTTTGGCATGTTTCTCATAATTAGCATCAAAGAATCGTTCTCAATTGTGTTTAAAACAAGCATGTTTGCTTCACAGAATCACTTTGGTTTTTATTCATTTTTTCTTATTTTTAACCGTGTTAACATAGCAACGAGTGTCAATTTTTTATCTTACATTTCTATTTTAAATACAGTTATAAATCTATAAGTTTGGATCAATGATAATTTCTATAGTATTCAAAAAATACGAAAAAATCATGTTTTGAAAATAATCTTTGGTTTCCATGGTAACTTTTTTAGATTTGCCCACCAATGTTTTGCTATAATTTGAAAATTGACCATATAATGTATTCAATATTTTGTATTTCATAACTTAGATAAGCTGCAATTACTTTCAATATAGCTTTAAAATTGCCAAAATTTGCCATTTGTCTATCTTTGGTCTCTGTTACCATGGCAACGGTAGCCCTTAGCAACAAAATTATGGCATCTTGCTACTTATTACATCAATATGTATCATTGCATGCAGTATAAAGAAAATTGGTGACTATGCATGCAGGAACCCATATATACAATTTTGATAATTACAGAAAATTTATCTTAATATATATCATCCATATGGAGCAGTTTAAATAACATAGATCGCTGTTTTAATTTTTAAGGCATCGGCAGTGAAATCCATACGGTTAACTTACCCACTGGAAAAGTTCTGGACGACGACGTCAAGGGAAGAGGCGCCGTACTTAGTGTGGCGTTACGTCATGACGGAAGATGGTGTGATTAGAACGTACCCAGGAATACGTCTGAAAGACGACTACAATCACAAACTAAGACCATGGTAGGTGCCTTCTACGATTGTCAAAAGGCAGGTAAAATAACTGCATTCAAGAAAATTTAGTATCTTTTATATCATTCCACACATTTTGAGGTTATTTTTATTTTCGAATGTTTGGAGATAAATTTTGTATAGAATATTTTTGGTGGATGCACTATCATTTGATTTTAGGCTCGTATGACATTTGTTCATATGGATCTCAATGTAGTAAAATATAGTAACAATATACAGACTTTGTTTTTAGATCCTATCAATCTTATATTGTATCTGCCCCGTAACTGTTGTAAGTGCAAGGAGAATTTTGCATTAGGCAATATTCATGCTTAGCTATAATTAATGTCTCCGATAGGTATCGTCGGACCGCCTCCCAGAAGTCATTTAATGTTTTGTCTGCTCCGTATGAAGATCTTTGGGGAGCAGGAAGGATTATCTCTCTCACAAAGACCATATTACAAGGGTAAGTTAATTAATGTAAAAATGCTGTCGTTATAATCATGAGGTATTTGTGTCGAAAATGTACAAATATGGATATTCATTGATATCAAAATTGTTCGCTGTATATGAGCTATATATACTGATTAATATGATTGGAATATTCTTTATCTCTTTGTTAACAAAATCTAATAGGTAAATGTTTCTAAGAGTTTAAAACCATGTTACAAAACCACAATAAAGCACGTGTTTATGAAATGCGTAAATTTTAGCCATAGTTTATTAACATTGTTTAAGAACTGTTTGGTTGTTTTTATGGCGAACTACGTAGAAGCTTTTAATTAAGCATTGAATGCTTATTTTTGGATGTCGTCGGTCCTATAACACACCAAGGCTGTGCAGACAAATTGAATACCGCGCGTTAGCGAGGTATGGTAATTTGTCTGCACCGCTTGGTGTGTTACAGGACCGACGACATCCAAAAATAAACATTCAGTGCTTATATTTATATTCATGTTGATGTTTATCTGTATGAAGTTTTGTGTATCGTCGCTCTAAAGCCATTATATACGCTCTTTGTCAGGGATATGAAACATACATGGAACAGTCATATTAACATGTTATTTAGCTCGCTTCCACGACTTAAAGTATAGTGCCAGAAACTTTGTCGAGAAAAATCTTTTTATTAACGAATAGATATGATTTAACGATTATTTTACATATCAAATTGGTTATGTAGGTTTGAACGTTTCATTGAATCTTACAATAAATAATATATTCAAAACGCGTGATGACGTGAAAAGTCTAAGTGTATTCACAGGAAATTGAACGTTGCAGATTTCCAATGCAAACATAAAGGGAAATATACACTGAATGTAAATATTAGGCGTTAACTCCAGAAAAATTTTAACATGATGATTTGACTGACCCTTGTCCAACTAGATCGAGGTAGGCAGAGTTGCTGCTCGTGACTTGAAAGAGAGAGAGAAGAGAGACATAGAGAGTTTACAGTTTACTGGTTAACAGAGTAAATTGTAAGTAATGCAGAACAAATCATCATTAGTTATCAACTGACAAATAAATTAAGGTCCATTATATCATTTATTGATTGTAACTTTGAAGTGTTTCGAACTTTATTTGGCCGGCGACAGCGATGTATATTTACATAGGAATGACGAAATGTCAAAATATACAAGTAGTCATTTCTGATCAAAGTATGCCGAATCTTCCCGGAATTAAACATTTATTTATTTTCTGGTAGAAACGTTAGCATAGGGTGTGACTGTGTTTTATACGAAAATTTTACTCATTGTGAAACATCTTCCACTCGGAACGAATTCTGCCATTGTTTCATTTTTAGCTCACCTGAACCGAAGGTTCAAGTGAGCTTTTCTGATCACCCGTTGTCCGTCGTCCGTCTGTCCGTCCGTCCGT
>WFKH01011801.1:61273187-61326018 GCA_016163765.1 Magallana hongkongensis | reverse complement strand
TCTAAATTGCAAAAATCATGACCCCCGGACCAAAACTGGGGCCCCAGGCGGGGTTCAAAGTTTAACATAGAAATACATAGGAAAAATATTTTAAAATCTTCTTCTCAAGACCCACTGCACCAGAAATGCCAATATTTACATAAAAGCTTGCATATATAGTGAAGATTATAAATTGCAAAAATCGTGACTCCCGGACCAAAACCCAGGCGGGGTTCAAAGTTTAACATATATAGGAAAATGTTTAAAAATCTTCTTCTCAAGAACTACAGTGCAACAGTTCGGGATATTACTATGCATACATCCTTGGCTATGGTAGATTCAAAATTGATAAAATCGTGACCCCGGACTAATACTGGGGCAACAAGAGGGGTTCAAAGTTTAACAATAAAATATATAGGAAACATGTTTAAAAATCTTCTTCTCGAGAACTACAATGTTACAGTTTGTGAGATTACTATGCAAGGATCCTCAAATAGTGAAAATTCTAAATTGTAAAAGCCGTTACCTCTGGACCAACACTGGGGCCCCAGAAGGGGTTCAAAGTTTAACATAGAAGTATATAGGGAAAGTGTTTAAAATTTTTCTTCTCAAGAACTACAATGCAACAGTTTGTGGGATTACTATGCAAGCATCCTCAAATTGTCAAGATTCTAATTTGTGGAAGCCGTAACCCCCAGACTAATACTGGGGACCCAGAAGGGGTTCAAAGTTAACATAAAAATATATAGGGAACATGTTTGAAAATCTTCTTCTCAAGAACTAAAGTGCAACAGTTTGTGGGATTACTATGCAAGCATCCGTGGCTATTGTAGATTCTAAATTGGTAAAATCTAATACTGGGGCAACAAGAGGGGTTCAAAGTTTAACATAGAAGTAAATAGGGAAACTGTTTAAAAATCTTCTTCTCGAGAACTGCAATGCTACAATTTGTGAGATTAATAAGCATGCAACCTTGGATAATGTAGATTCAATGTTTTTAAAATAGTGACCCCTGGACTAATACTGGTGACCCAAGACGGATTCAAATTTTAACGTAGAAGTATATATGGAAAATGTTTAAAAATCTTCTTTTCGAGAACTACAATGCTTTAATTTGTCATATTACTACGTAAGCATCCTCAAATAGTGTAGATTCTAAATTATAAAAGCCGTGACCCTCGATCTAATACTGGGGCCCCAGAAGGGGTTCAAAGTTTAACATAGAAATATATATGGAAAATGTTTAAAAATTTTCTTCTCGAGAATTACAATCCTACAGTTTGTGAGATTACTATGCAACCATCCTCAGATAGTGTAGATTCTAAACTGTTAAAGCCAACCATAAACCATGGACCAATACTGGGGCCCCAAAAAGGGTTTTAAAGTTTAAAATAGAAATAGCATATGATACCATATTGAATGTTACAAGGAACTGTTGTTCAGGTGAGCGATGTGGCCCATGGGCCTCTTGTTTGCATTACGGTACCGCTTGCGTTGTCTTTTCGATACACCGTATCTAAATTCATTAAACATCATTCGATTGCATTTCATGCCCGTATTCTCCAGGAAATTTGTTTTGGTTAGTTTTGATATTAAGGAGGTTGGCAAATGCCAATCATCCAAAAACCACTTGTATATAAAGATGGGGACCTAACATGTTCATTTATTTTATTTGTGACCCATGTAACATGCCATTTTTTTTAAATATAGGGTCCCAAACAGAAATGAATATTTTCCTGAAATTTTTGCTAAAATTTGACATAGAAATCGACAATTTGAAGAAATCAAACAAATATTTATAGTTTGAACTATTATTTAGTTATGATTTTAAAACAATATGAAGTTGAACACATGTAGTGACTATAAAAGTAAAATCTAAGTCAAAGTTTAAAAATTCTTGCTTTACTGGTGGCTTCAAAGGTCAGTACATAATGAACACAACAACAGATGTTACCAAATTTTGGAGTAATCAAATTATAACGCAAATAAAAAAAGTTATAGTAATGTCATGTTTCCAAAACTTTGCATACAAATAGACATAAATTTAATGTCTCATTTTAAAGTAAAACAAGTAGAGGTCACATCTCAAAAATTTGAGATATAGCATGAAATAAGCTAATTTTAGGCCAAAATTGGAGTTAATTTTTTCTTAACTTCTATGAAATATAAGCTAAATATGCCAAAATATATCGATAGAAATATCAAAGTATTGTTTAAATGTGTTTTTTAGAACATCATGAATATATCGTAATACAAAAACTATCTAGAAGTTTGGTCTGCGCTGAAAATTAGGAAGCTTAAGTAACAGTACTTTAAAACTAGTGAGTTATGAAAATTGTTCATTTCCTTCTTGAAAACCTTTCGCCACAAAATATAGTCCCTTACTAAACTCTGTAAAAATGTAATTTTTTTTAAAAACAATTTTATTCAATATAGTTTTTTTGGCATTTTCAAATATAAATATACTACTAGAATTAATATGTGATGCAGAATTTTCAGACTAGAGGTGACCCAAAATGGCTACCCAAAACCTAAGGAGCGAACCTCTTTAAGTCATCCCTAAATGTAGACATATTTGCTAAAGGAAATTCTACAATTTTACTTTAAATCTTATTATAGTAACATCAATATAGGATATGACTTAATTTTATTTGTTAGTGTATAACTAATGACGAATTGTTCATTTGCATCACTGATAATTTAATCAATTAACTCTCTCAAGCTCTCTCTTGTTCTCTCTCTCATTCAAGTCACTAGCAGTATTTTCTTAACTCAGTCATTAAACAAGGGTCAGTCAAAACATTACTTTGAAACTTTTCTGGAGTTAACGCCTATTAAAAACTTATACGTAGTTCGCTATACTATTTGTTGCAGAGGAACCAACCCAGATAGGAAACTCGAAGCTGTTATAGGTACAGACTTCTCAATATTCTACTTTAAGCAGATGCTGGAAGATAAATATCCAGTCTGTGCAAATAAAACTTTTTACAAGTAAGTCAATTGGCAAATCAATTTTCGATAAGTTATGATTTTTTTAAAAAAAAGTTGAGATCTTTTTAATTATTAACATTATCTTTATCATTTCAAAAGTGTTATGTTATTTACTTTATAATACATATCAATTTGTTTTTATTTTCCTATTTTATTTTTTTCTATATTTAATCGTCATTTCAGAGTTTACGTAATTAAGCAGATTAAATGGTTTTCATTCGTATTTTTTGTGCAATAGAAATTTTAATTTAAATTATATCGATTATTTTTTAAACAAATATTCCTATGGAAATTTAAGTTTGTTTTATATTCTATTGTAATTTTCTGTATTAAGCTGTATTGTAATCGACAACAGCGGGTTCCTTGTTATGCACCCTTTTTACACAGAAACAACAACCCCAATAAAAGCACCGGTTTATATAACTTATAAGGTATGTAATCTGTAAAGGTTTGAATGCGATGATGATATTTTCATTAAAGCATTCGTGAAAGTTATGAAAGCAAATATTTATTAAGTTTATTCTCATTTAATTTTATTTACATGTACCAATTGTTTTCATGTGTTTTTTTTAAATTCTATTTTAAGGGAGGATTGTTAAGTAATTTCTTTTAAATCATTATTTATGAATTAAAATAGGAATAGTCTAAAAAAAAATTATTTTGTTTAGTTTTGTTGTCACAAGATATACTTTTTTTCCTTTAACAGGAGGAAAGAATTTCTCGTTCCCTGATACGCAAAGGAGTTATGTACAGACAACCGTGTAGATATACAGGAAATAAAAAGGAACAACTCACCTTTAGGGTACAAATGATATATTTAAAGCGATAGTAGACAACTATGAAGAGACAAGAGCAACAAAACCGGACAATTAACCAATAAAAAAAACTAAGAATTGCCAACTATGATTAACTCAGAATTGACAAAAAGTGCCAATTATATTTAGTCTTTGGTCATGGAAAGGACAAATTAACTTACTAAATCAATTATGCAAAGTGAACTAGGAACCCTCATTTAAGGCTATTAGATGAATTAAGTGATAAAATACGTAAATGATTCACTAAAAGAATTAAATTTATGCAAAGCTATATCATTGAAACTCAAAAATTACAAAATAATGGCTACTCATTAAAATATATATGGCATATAATTTCACAGGTAAAACTGCAGGAGTCTGTTTTAAGTGGAATAGTAGACTCAGATGAGGGATATGAACTACGTCCAGTAGCTGGCTCCAACGTGTACATTATTCTTAAACATAGACGCCTGCAGGACGAGGACACATGTTGTACGTCAGGGGTACGTCAGTGTGCACTGAGGTTTTTTTTTGTTTTTTGGAAAAATAATAATCATATCTATCAAATTGCGAACTGTTAAAGTAATGACCTTCACCAAATGTATTTTTGACTGGAAATAAGCAAATCGTTTCTGTATGTCTCTCTTTTCCACTCATTCTTTACCCAATATTTAATTTAATATGATTTTAGTACTCTATATACTTCTGTTATTTACTGTTACTATGACACATAACATTACTTCTAATTTTTTTTGTAATAATTTCATCATTCAAAGTTTTTTCAGTCTATCCCTTCTTTATCAATATTTAGTTTGATACATTATCATACAATACTAACGTTTGATCTTGAACGTTAAATACCTTTGCATTTTTCTATCTTGCTAAATATTTACAGCCTTATACGTCGCCAAGTTCAATTCAGTGTGGCAATGGACAATGTACTTGCCTCTGTTACAAAGATATGTCCTTTAACGAATGCAAGAATGAATACGAGAACATGTAAGAACATTGTTTAAACTCTCTTTCTCTGTGATTACGATATTTAAGCGAAAGTGGCTAAATTTGTATCTCCTGATTTTTTTTCATAAAAATCTTGTTTGCATTTGGTATGCTTACTCGGAATATGTTAACTGGTTGCCTTGTAATTGCCGTTGCACCTCTATTTGATGGCAGACATTTTTTAAAATATAGAATTAAGGTCATATTTAGTTGAGATTTTTGAAAATTGTAAATAGTTAATGGAAATTACAAAGGAATTATTATTTATCTGCTTCCATCATATGAATTTAGTGCCCATGATAAAATAGCAATATGCATGTATTTAATGTGATCATATATCCCGTTGTCGAAGTCGATGGCAAATTAGAAGAGGTGTCGACATTTGGTAAACCAGGCCTCGTAATTTACTCTGATCGCAATTGTCCGGAGACCATCTCTCATCTCTTCTTCCGAAGTACTTTACCAACTTTGATAAAACTTGGCAAATAGGATTCTTTGGTCAAGTTAATAAAAAAAAGGCTGAGATAGTACTTCCCTCTAAGGAGAGATAGTTAAAAAAAATAATGAGAATTGAAAATTAAAAGATAATATATACATATATGATAAAAACAAGTGTGTTATACTTACTTTTGTTGACGTTCACAGGGACGGTTTTATTCCGTGTAGTCCTCAGTTACCGACCCTGAGGTCAGTAAGTACACCGGAAGAGGATAAAACTAGGAATCTACCAACGTGTTTTTCTACTGATTGTGAATGTAGAAAAACAGAAAGGCAAGCTCTTAATTCTTTATATAAGTAAAAAGCGACAGGTACAGGTCATTGCAGAAAATTAGTTTTAGTTTATTGTTTTTATTAAAATTATTTTTCTTTTTATAGAAGTGAGCATTTTCGACCCCCATTTTACGCTGTCCGTTCGTACTTTCGTCTATCTGTCCGTATAAATTTTTGACATTTTTGACATTTTTTTAAATTACCGGATCATTCCAACAAAACTTTTTTGGCCCGATAATTCATATAAATTTTAAAAGCAAAAATGATAAATGAAAATATATATAGATGGATTGTAGGTCACTAATTTGTATCGATATGTACATTTTAATGTTTTCCATTTCACATATAATAATTATTTGTTTTTTCGATTGTCAGTGAGTGTTTCCGTACATCAGGTTGTTCTTGGTGTACGAGCGATAAAAAGGGGCACCTTATTAAAGGATTTTGTGACCTAAAGGAAATATGTCCCTCTCAACAGTGTATAAAAGATGGTATGGATCTTTTGTTCATCAATATTCGGTTATTTCGTTAAGAAAGGATTTTTATTTCAGTAGGTTCACTGACTACAAAATAATGTATTCTTGAAACTGTAAATTAGGCAGATTTACGAAAATGGATGCCTGTAGCATAATTCAAATAAATTCACTATACGAAAATATGGCTTCCTTCTTGTCAAAACCATTCATTCATATTTTCAAAATCATACATTAAAATCTTATGAAATTTGGATAATTATACCCAGAAATTATCTTTATAGATTGCAATGAAAAGTGCTGTGGATCCGAGTGCAAGCTGCCGTTATCCTCAAACGGGAATAAATCGCTATATATCGGTTTATCGTTTGGCACATTAGTATTTGCCATCATTATCGTCGTCGCCGTGTTTTTCATAAAATAAAACCTGACGTGGTGGACGATACCTACCTTGAACCAACTCATACCTACAATACGATAAACAAAATACCACGGGACAGTGAACATTACGACACGATCCAAGATTCCCATTACGAAGAGTGTAATTATGTGCAAAAATAAACACAAGCGTTTAGAGAGATAATTGGGTGATATATGTCATAAGGTCAATATAGTCACTATTGATATCGATGCTTTTACATAGAAATCAAATATTTTTAACATCATTTCAGAATCAGTTTTTTCAATATAAACAGTTGAAAAATAACAAGGGGTCTTAGCTATTACGCAAAATCTTGAAATATGATACAAAGGAAATATTTAATAATGTTCATAAATTTATTCAGGAAGCAAGAGTCATATTTTCTGTTAATTCAGCTGACCTTAAGTTTCAAACATATTTATATAAGTGTCAATGCATAGAAAAAGCAACCTAAAAAATGTTGACTTCAATTTTGAAAATTGGTTTTTAAATAATTAATTTTTTTGTCAACCAATTTTTTTTTATCTAGGCAAACTGCACAATTTATAAAATATTGCAAAGTAGATACAGTTTTGTTACACGAAATAAAATAATTGTAAAGTTTTTAAGGAAATGGTTCCACTGGCAAAATTGACAAAGCTAATGTATAACTAATATCGGGGCATCATTAAGAATACTTCAAGAATAATTAATAATTACCCGTTAACTGCTATATGTTACTAGCATTCCTAAACAATAACGTGCTGAATACGTTTTTATATTTATAAAATATTCATACACTGTTGATGCAAGTTTAGATGTTAATGGATGTGTATGGTTCCTTCAGCAGCTTGTAAACATGTGTGTGTTGTTTTGCTTTCTCTCCAAAAGTTTAGAGAGAGAGAGTAATGACTTAGTTACAGAGGAAACATGCACGCAAAATTTACAAACATTTCACCATGTTAAACCCTAGAAGGGAAGTCCTATTAAAGCTAAAGACCTGCCTTAAGCAAATGAAACAATTGATGCTGTTTATGACCCTCGACCACGCGAGTATAGGAACATGCCTGGATATCAGGGCACGTTTAGGAACAATCGGATGAACAACCCATCTGTTAAAAGTTGCCCGTTTCTCAATTGTTCTCAATTGCAAACACTTTTAAAGTTGCCCGTTTCTCAATTGTTCTCAATTGCAAACACTGTTGGTATTGATTCTGATAATGATTATTTTCAAGAAAAACTCTCAGAAATATGGCTGAAAAATGCCAATATAACAGAAATTAGTAATGCAGAAATTATGAATTTGAAAAAGAAACTTGTGGCCAAAGCATTAATCCTTTATGGCAGACTGAGAGGTGCAAGAGAATTCACTCCTCAAATTTTGGCAGAATCTGCAAATGTACAGAAGGAACAGATAAGGTTAAACTTGCTTGTCGTTTGACTAAATATGTCTCCCAAATCAATGCCCCATCCATACTTCATGGCAAATACTTTGAGTCTGTAGCCATAAAATGTTTTGAAGAAAAATGTGACATAAAGACCCAAAAATGTGGAACATTTGTGTCGAAGTCCAACACATTTCTTGCTGCCTCACCAGACGCTATAATTGATGATAATTCAATTGCAGAAGTAAAATGTCCTTATACTTCCAAACATGAGAAAATAACTAAAGAAAGTGTTTCATTTTTGAAAAATGCAAATGATTCCCTAGAACTCGACAAGTCGCATGACTACTATTATCAAATTCAGAAGCAGATTTTCTGCACGGAGAGAACCAATTGCATTCTTGTTGTGTACACATTCAACGATCTTAAAATTATTGATGTGCCAGTGACCAAGAATTCATTTGTACCATGCTTGAGAAATTGGAGTCATTTTTGATCAGCATTTTAAGAAAGCAGTGTTGAACAAATTTTATTATCACATTTTAATTTCAAAGGTTGTGCATCTGAACAAAAAGTGAAAATGTGAAGTATTTTTCTCTGTATACTGATAAAAGATTTTGGGTTTTGAATTATTACCATGTTCACTCTGCCAAGGTTCCTAAAAAATACATTAATTCTTAAACTCAAGTATTTGATTTTGTTTTCATTATTTTTTTTCATTTCATTTTTCAATCTACAGCATTGTCAGTATAACATCTACTTTATATAGGTTAGTGAAACACCACTCAATTTCAGATATGTACATGTACTAAAAATAAACAACATTTCATTAAATGGAACAATTTGAAATTCTTAAAATCATCAGCATCAATTTGGAAATATATTGACACAAGCCAAAGTTAGCAAGGGAAATTATCTTTTATGCATCTCAAGCATATTTGGGTACAATGCATTTTCGAAAATTGCACAGAGTGAAGCAGACAAAGATAATTTCACTGGCCAACTTTGTCTCTGTGCCATTCAGACGACCCTTTAAAATCTTAAAAGTTTTTGCTAATCCAATTATGCGTTCAATGTGCACTCTTTTGCTTGAAATTTTCCTATCTCGCAATACTGTATTTTACTTTTTAAAAAATGTTGGACTGTTAATAGTAACATCCCTAGAGGCAAACAAATCTTGTACATTGAAGTTCTGACATCACCGAATCGCCAGGCTCACACAAATTTAGCAAGGAGCTGCGGCAACTTGCAGAACCTCCATAAATAGGAGAGATGAAAGAATTAAGACCACATGGTGTTGTGCCAACAAGAACCTTCACAGTATTCCTGTTCTTGTATGTGGAGAAAGTGGATTGTTGGGCTATTGGTGGCTTTGGTTTCTTAACTGCGATCTTGGTTCCGTCAATGATGAGACGTGTTGTAGGAAACTTTGAGTAGAAATCTCTAGGTGCAAAAAAATTGACAAAGTCCCTGTCAGGCCAAAAGTTCACCTCTCGCCACTGTTTGGACATAAAGTTGATCCATGTCAGCCAAATGTTTTCAACTGTTGTTGTAGAGACTGAAAAATAGCTTACTTAGCTCAAAGTTAGTTTTATATTGTCTCAATTTAATAAGAGTAAGGAAAAGTTGATTTTCAATTGTCAAATTCTGCACTTGATTGTAAATGTAATTGAGATGAAATGCAGCCTCACCTAAACTATACAGAACATGTAAAAAATCAGTGTATGATGCTAGTCCAGTATAAAACATAAAACATTCATTATCATTAATGAAATTTTCATTGGCATTGACATGGTTTTACATGAATATTCTGTATATATTGCAGAAGGGGGGTTCACTCTCGGAGTACTTTACACTTTTCTTATCTGATTCACAGGTGCTAGTTTTCACAAAATTACCAACATTTGAAATAATCATATCCTGAGATTGCTCCTGAGATTGCTCATCATCTAATATGATCCCATTAAAACCCGACTTTATGTCACATGATTCTTCCAATTTTCGTTTACGTGCAATACACCGCTTTTCTCTTTCAACTTCATGTGTCTTCAAGCTGGTCCACGGAATAACTGAATGCAATGAATTTGGCTTTCTTTGTCTTCTGAGTGGATCAGCACCTGCAAAAGAATTCTTTTAATTTTAACAGTTATATACTTATACTTTGATTCGAAATTGTGAATTCTAAGTTATATTTATTTTATATTCATTGATTTATTTTAGGCAGTATTAAATTATGGAGGTGATTTCATAATAGAATGAGAAAAAAAAAAATGTAAATTATGAGTGATTGATTGAAGAGTTTGATACAAATTGTTACATGATACATTTTAAGGTAATTAAAATATCATATCCTTCAAGATGTATTTCCATCCTTGCACAGATTTCATTTCGGTGTTCGAAATTCTGTGTGGTTTTGCTGATATCTGATACTGCAATTTTATCTGGGTTTTAGTGCATGCAGTTCCAAATGACAAATCAAAATAGACATGACAATGCCAAGTATATCTAAATAAAATTAAGTTCGCAATTTCATTTCTTATCTTGCTTGATGTCAATATATATGTTAATTGGAGATCGCTGTTTTCTGATATCAAAATGCAACAGAATGTAACAAAGAGAAAAAAAAACAAATCTAAAACAAAGACGGTTAACAATGTAAACAACTAAAAAATTATAATAGTCGTCACCATGTGCATGATGTGTATTTTCTACATTTATTAACCTATTTCAGTTAATAAATACACCGAGAGCACGTATAAAAGAGGTGTGTTCTTTTGTATGTATTATTTTAAAAAGATGTTGCGCTTATTACTTGATGTTGTGACTTTCTAACACCAAGTCTTGGAAATTCGGGCTTTATACACAGGCTTCCAACGAACGACAATGTGTTGATGATTGTAAAATTGAAGAAAACAACAAATAAAAAAGAGTTAAATTCTTAATTGAAACAGAGATAGTAACTACATTCCACCGTATCTGCTTTCTGTAATTAAGTCCTCGTCCTTAAAAGTAGATGACACACGACGCTGCGTGGATGTGGGGACCAGAGCTTGTGCTTATTTAAATTGCTATTTCTTTTGATAGCAATTACCCACTGCTTTTTCAGCGCCTCGTCTTTTGGAAAGCTGAGACCCCCGTGTGTGGAACACCCCGGCATACAACAAGACGGCATTTCGAAGCTATAAACAATATTGGTATCAGTATATCGTGTTTTTATTCAGAAACCGGAAGTTAGAACGTCAACGAGCAGTGCGCAACCTATCTTTTATTTAGGGGAAATAACCGACAAATATCGGCAATTTAAGCTGTTATGTGTAATAATACATCTGTTTGTTATTCTTTTAAGCTTTTGATACTTAAGACGCTGAATATCAACTATATACATCCCCTTTTTAAAAATTTCCCAAACGAGTTCTTTTTGTTATTCTACCTTTTCTCCAGTTATTGAAAAATGTCACAGAATGAGTGAGTAAATCAGTGTTTTTATAGTCAAAAGCGATTGGAAGTTTTTTGGGGTATGAAAGGAAGTGCAACTCTACGGCATGTCTACCCGACGGTAGAACTACAGATTTATATCAATAAATGCTAAATGTAGGTCTAACTTCGAAGCCCTTTACCAGTATCAAGTGAGTCCAATATTAGTAAGTGAAAATTGTTAAACAAAACGTAAAAATACAATCAACCAATCACTGCATTTGATTTCTTTTTGTCGTAGCAAATGATATATCCATACTCCTTTAATAAATATCATAACCATGTATAAAAAACGTATTTTATATATATTTTCTAATCTGGTCATTCATTATCATTATTCAATTACCCTTATCATCATGCATTTGTCAATGTAAGTAGTTATATGATGTATATGCTGTATATCTGATGAGATAAAAATCACACGCAAATTGATAAAACATAAATGTATCACATGCTTAAGGCTATAGATAAATCAAAAGCTCTCATAGAAGCCATGTTTAAGGTACGAAAAACGCCTTGTGCGTTTAACAGAACATTGTATGAGGAGGAAAAAGATTTATTTAATTGTCAGAGTTCCATCAATGTCTATCATTGAATCAACGATGATAGAAACAGACCAGGAGAGATATGTACGAGGGCTGTCCAAAAAGTTCGTGGACAATCGCATTTTTGTCATTTTAACGGGCTTGAATACACATTTTGTATACTGAAATATTTGTTATAAAATTCCAAATCAAACTAGAGTAGTTTTGAAGGTTTTTCCTAAAATCAAAGTAAAATTTTACTAAATTAAAGGGTCGCGAAAAGTGTACACGGACAAGTGTAAGAATTGTCCAAACTTCGTAATTGATGTTTAAGATATGAATATTGAAACATGTCAAAACATCATAATCTTCAATTGTGAAGTAGTTAGTATTGTGTACGTCATTTTCATACGTCATTTGAAGCCGTTTTTAAATGAGCAGAGGATTTTAAAAAGATATTACAGCAAGAACATGTCTTTAAAAACGCCAGAAAAAGCGACGTCGGCAGACCGCACGGAACAGCGCGCCATCATAAAATTCTGTGTCGTCTTGGGTAAAACAACGATAGAAACGAAACAAATGATGGGAAAAAAAAGAAAAACATAGAATTAGTTCGAGATCACTCATCTACAAGTGGCATAAGCGATTTTCTGATGGAGCGTGCGATTGTACCCTCTGGACAGACGGTGAATGCAGTATATCACTTTCAGGTAAACCAATCAACGTCAGACTGGGCCTGTTTAAGCAATGTATATATAATGATAACTCCAATGTTAGAATGTACATTGCTCTGATTTTTATACATATACCGTATTATTCTCAATATTAAAATATTATAATACTTTCCTGAATATGGCGTCTTTATTTTCAATAAAATTGCATGTGTCCACGAACTTTTTGGACAACCCTCGTATACAGAATGTCTGGGTCCAACCATGTAAGTATTTAATCTACACAACCGGGTAAATTATCGCCCATTTTTCAAATACAACAATTATTGTTTCTAAAACACGACACCTTTAGACGCATTTAATGTTTTTTTAGCATGTATGGCATGCTTCAAGATTTCATTATTTTTCGATATTGAATGCATTGTAGTTTTTCGTAACTTTGCAAACATTATTCTGTATGCTAACAAGCAGGTACACTACTTGTTGTTTTTTTAATGGTTGAAAAATACTTTTTTCAAAATTATACATTAAACACTGGTACTGAACTATATTGTAAAATCAATACACTGTGTGGATGAAAATGAACATATGACGTTTAATCGATGTGTCATATATAAATATCATTGCAATACGTTTACTTTCGACTTACCTGGTGATCCTAACTAAACTCAAGGACAAGTTGTGTTTACCTAAGATGATAATTTAACGTGACTATTCTATGTTTTACATACTGATTTAAATTTTTGCATAGAGCTCTGTCCAGAATACAACATCGCAGGCACCACTCTCGACACGGTTCCCTGTAATGTGTCATCCGGATGTCCTGACATACCGTTTCTGTCAAATAAGGTTTACAAGTGTAAGATTTTTAATTATGTAGTTCGTAATTTTTCGTTACATATATCAATATATTTCAAAGCTTCACACAGTACTAAAAGATGAAATTAAAAAAAAGAAAAGTATCACAAACACATAACTTTTGCTGTAGTCATGACACCCGTTTGTTATGTAATATTTTAAGATTGCTAACACTTTTATTTTTTTAAAATCTCACCTGAGCTAAAAGTTAGCTTTACCGATCACTTTGTGTTCGGCGTCTGTCTGTGTGTCTCTGGTTGTCTGTCCGTCTGTCTGTCTGTCTGTAAACTTTCACATTTTTTTACTTCTCCTTCAGAACCACTGGGCTAATTTTAACTAAACTTAACACAAAACATTCTTAGATAAAAGGAATTAAAGTTTATTAAAATGAAGGGCCACACCCTTCATAAAAGGGAGATAATCAATAATTATTGAACTTCTGTTGGCATTTAAAAAAAAAACCTTTCTATAAAAGGAACATTTGGCCAGAAAGGCTGAATTGTATGTGGAAGCCCTGAAGTAGGATAATTTGATCCCCAGGTCGTCTATCCGAATTTTTTAGAGACCGGGAGCTACAGACCTGCAGCTAGGATATTATTTTCCTACCTAGTGCTGATGTTTTGATGATGATGGTAGTTACCATCTACATATTTATTTTCTCTGAAATTTGAGCAAACCACGTTCATTTATTCATGTCATTTTATACCCTAGCTACAGATTTGTATCTCTGCGGGAGTAGAGCTACAATTTTTCATATGCAACATTTTGCAGTTCGCTAATTTTAAACTGATCTACCTTATTATTTTGCACATAATATGGGTTAACAACAAATAACAAATCCAGACATTTTACTACTGAAATGTTCACCTTTTTGGCTGTGAAATTTTTTTAAACACACTCACAAACCTCAGAAAGTTTAAAATATTTAATGAAATCATATGCTGATCGAAGGTATCTATTTTAACGTGTATAAAAACTACACTTACTCTCTTCAAAGGATTGATGGGTGTGTTTTTCGGGATTTGAAATGCATGTAACAATATTTATAATTAAATGTTTATGAATGTTTTTAATATCAAATGATTCCAAAGAATTAGTTTAAGAGTCCAAAATTATTAAATTAATATGCGCAATAAATCATAAGTTTTGTTTGTGAAAAATGAAGTATAATTTATTTTGTTAATATTTGTATTTGAATTCCAAGTTTCTTTTAATACGGAATATAATGTTATTGAAGGGCATTTAATGAATTGATGGTTTGAGTTTTTAAGGATATGTTGTCATAAAAGTTTTTACATTTTTTTCGTTAATGCAATTTTAAACCATTGATACAAATAAAATCACGTTTTACTATTTTTGTGTATTATATATAGCATGAAATATTGAATAATCAAGATTTTTTATTTATTGCAGTGATTTTTACTATGTAAAAGTCACACGTCAAATTCGATTTTTTTTTATCTTGGAGAAAAGCTTGAAGTGTTTTGACTTATTCATTGATGTTTAAAAGGTCCTTAACACGTTGATAAGAAATTGGTTTATTGAAATGATCAAATGTTATACTGTTATACGATAGCGACGCGCAGTTTGGTTTAAAGCCAGGACATAGTACCGTAGATGCTATTTTCGCACTAACAAGCGTAGAATCTTTGTATTTGAAAAAGAAAAAGAAATTATGTTGTTGTTTTATTATAGAAAAGCGTTTGATAGTGTGAATAGAAACAAGTTATTGTACAAACTTGCTACAAATGGAGTCACGGGAAATTTGATAAGTATTATTAACCATATTTATTGTGAGTTAAAATCATGTGTCAGATATAAGTCTGAACTGTCAAATTATTTTTCGTCCACAACTGGACTTATGCCAGGAGAGGCTTTGTCACCTTTTCTTTTTTCACTATATATTAATGATTTTGAAATGGATTGTATACGAAGTTGTTGTGAACCTGTTGACTTTAGAGACCTTTCACTTTTTCTTTTAATGTATGCTGATGACACTGTGTTAATAGCTACATGTAATTCACGAGAGGGAATACAGGGTATGTTGAATCAATTGTATCAATTTAGTAATGATTGGAATATTGGTGTGAACACTGATAAAACAAAAATAGTTGTTTTTCAACATGCGGGCAGAATGTGTATAAAGAACTATGTCTAATAATTATGTATTTCTGGGATAGATATATTATAGAATTATTTGTGTAATATCGGAAATCAACACAAAATCAGTAAAAATAAATAAATACAGCAGGATTTCGTTGTATATATAAGTATCAGATTTTATATACGATGGCGAATTATCTGAGCAAAGATGCCGAGCAGTTTCATGATGTTTTAACCTTTACTTTTTTAAAATCTTTTCTCTCAGAGATTGATGGTACTAACATGCAAAATTTGAGTTCATTCATTTTTTTCAACATAAAACGTGTAACCAAATGTAAGCCTTCCACCTTACTATTTTTCCTGGAGATTCGACTCAAGCTCAGTAACTACGAAGTCCAGTACTTCTTTCACCAGCAGTTTATTAATAAGCGTGATCGTATAGTCAAAATTACATCAATTAAAAGCAGCACTTTCTCATCATACATTCATTCATACATGGCTAAAAGGTTACAAAGGTTATATAGAATATGCAATACAGGACTCAATATAGAGTATCAGAGCTATCGATGCAGACACAGAATCGCCAAATATGACACGTACTTATAAACTCTCAATTTGGATATTATTGTGGCCGTATTCTGCACCTGGTTGCATAACATCATTTAGGAATACTGCGCAGTGCTACAAGAGTCACATAGTTCATTCTGTTAGTTATCATTAACACAATTCATTACGCAGTATCTGTTTACACAAAACGTTACTACTTGTAAAGCTTACAAAGAAAGTTTAACAAGAGAAAAGTATGAATGAATAAAATTTTAAAGAATTGAGTAATGAGACTACTCACTAAATCTACGTTTTGAAGTTCGCCGAGGTTTGCTGCCTTGGATGACCTTCATCTATAACGATTGAAAGAAAAAATTTTCTCCTAAATACTTCACGAAATCAAATTTCATTATGGCAACGTTTGATATTTTGATAATGATTTCAAATTAGAATAATACTGAGTATAATTTTACATTAAATGCGTCAATTAGAGCTTTTCATCTTACAATTGCAATCATACTTACTTAAAAACTATTCATTTGGTGGACTCAAGAATTCAAGAAGGAAAAACTAGAAGCGAGTATAAACCGAATGCTATGGAGAAATTCTGCTTACGCATGTCCCAGAATGTTAAGCAAATCACCCAATCAAAACAAATTAGCGTATGCTAATTTACCCCTCGAATAAATGCCTCTCCACTTTAAAATTAAGAAAGTTAATTAAAATATTCATGTTTACCAGTCAAACTAACAACGTCAGGAAAAGTTAAAGTACCATAATATCATGTGCTATCTTAGTTTCTTGCAAAATATATATATATTATTTCATCTACATTTAATCAGTCCTATACATGTTCATTTCTTCCACAATCTTGAAAGGGGTACTTGGTATGACATGTTCTTTCGTTCTTTGATATAGTGATTGTAATAAAAAATTGTTCTGGTTAAAAGCGATTTCTCTTGTGTTACAATCAAAAGTTATTCTGATTTGGTTACATTGTATACGTCCGCAATTTTTTACGATAATATTTAATGTTTCCAAATAAATTCTATTAGTTAAACATTCTATTAAGAAAACAATATTCTACTTCGATAGGAAAGGTCGAACAGTCGAAAGAAAACAACTCAACTTGTTCATCAAAATTAATGCAATGAAGGCCTTTTTTTTTTAAATTAAAAACCCCAAGTATAACAACTTTAAACTTGAACTTTAAACAAGTTTAAACTATACTTTAACTCCATATTCCTGAAAAAAAGACATACAGTTAAAACAAGAATGAAACATTGTTTTCATATGTAATACAATAAAATAATTACCAGAACGGCTGGTAGAGGACCCATTTTGATTTTACATTTCTAGATGAGCAAGTTTCAGGAGGGGTTTTAGCATTTGTCAGATTAAACTTACAACCTATTTGCCATACTGTTTATAAGACAAAGTTCACATTTAAACGAATGTATATTTATAAAAAGGACCGCTTTCCTTAATAATTTTCAACAATTAAAAGAATCTAAATACCCATTTTTTATATCTTTTATCAGGCATGCTTTATTGATAAAAGGAGCAAATATTACCAATACAGTTATAAGCAGGCTATTGGAAGCAATACAAATGGAGCATATAATGCTCGGATTTTCACAGCTCAGTATATGTCAAGTATCATTAGGAGAGTTTGATAAATGTTTTTATGAATTCTGTGTAGACCATATTGGAGTTATGGTTTTTTTGATTTGTTAACAGACACTTTAAAAACTTGAAAGGAGCTTAAAAACGCAAAAACACATGTTAATCAGAAAACAATTTTATATATAAAGAATGTAACAGCCCTAGTGATGTTTCTTGACACTACTGGCTCTATTGATCTTGTATATCTTCGTAGATAGCCAAACCTAAACTTCAGAACAAGCAACACAATCAACAGAAACTAACCACCGAGTCCTCTAGATCTACAGACAAGGAAGTGAAACCATACCATGAAATGGCCTCCAAAATCCTGACCAACACCGTCCTGATACCCATGGGAATTCTGTATAGAGAACTTGATAGCCATCGTGATCCTGTTCCAAAATGCTCGTGCCCATCAATCTGAGTATCACGGACTTTCTGGGTGGACTCGTGTTGTGTATTCTGGATAAAATCGGCATTAACTGTACCTACAAGAAGTACCTGGCTAGTCCATTCATCATTGTCTCCCTGCTGACCATCACGATGTTTTTACGTGGACCGGTGTTGTGCCATCAGATTTGCCATTAGTTATTACAAAATCATGAACACACGTTTACTCCTAATCGTGTGTGTCAGTTGTTGGTTCATTGCTGTATTATTCGCGTACTTTATATTCTACGATGCTGAGTCTTCATTAGGGATTTACTGAGTAGTATTGTACTTTGCACCGAAACGATCAATCAAGTTGGCAAGTGGTCGTGCATTTTCATTTTAATCGCAAATATTTTGATGCATGGATATTTGATGTCGTACCTATTTACAAGTCCCAATATGGGCAAGACAGATTATAAACCAACAAAGATCTCAGCGGTGTTGTCGGCAAACTCTCAATGATCACTGGATTTTTCTGCATATGTTATTTTCCATACTGTTTGATACAAGTTATTCCGGAAATCAACACGTCTGCTGCTTTTGGTTTTATTCACGCCATGGCTTTGGGTGTCTTTCTTTTGAACAGCATTATAAACCCGATTTAATACGTCTGGAGGTTTCGGAAAGCTCTTTTCCAACTGAAAATGTTGATGTGCTTTTGGGACAAAATTCGAAGAGAGAAAATTCAAAACCAAAGAAACCGATTCTTTGCAACATATACTATTTCGATAATATAAAACGTGAAAGTAAGGCTGGATTGCTCCTGACATTGATTTGATATTGTATGGCGTACTGAATATTAACCCCTTTGTTATCAGGACAACCTATTTTTTTATAATTATGTTAACCGTGTTCAAACAAAAATCCCTACATACTGAATGTTTAACAATAAACATATATTTCACTAACCGGGTATATCCTCATGAACATCGGTTTCCTTACTGTTGCAGTTATGAACTGATAATGTTTTTTTTTTTTACCTGAAAGTGTATGTCGGTGTTAAAAGTGGCCATCTTCTCCCGTGTAAACTTAAACTTGACTAATGAGCTTATACTTACAGTCACGTCTCCTTCGAGAACTGCTTTGCAATCCTTATTAGTTGTAGACCTGTAGACTATCCAAGGAAACTAAATGATAGACAGAGTTCAGCTTATATAAAACATGCACAAATAATCTGAAAAAAATGAATGCACTGTTACCAAAATACACATAATTATATTATTTTTTTGAAACAATTTCCTTCAGCTTTACAAATATCTGAGGAAAGGGATGCAATCACTTAGTCAAAATTAAGTTAACCGATTGGCTAAGGGACATACTCATTAGAGTAGATTTCATATTATCAGGTATGGGTAGTTTTTTTCCTCACGCAGTTAGAGTGAATGTAAAAGCATATCTGTTAATAGCTTTATCTAGGTAGTTTCCATTTCTTCGCGAGTAATTAATTCATAGTTAGTTGTAAATGGTTTTAAAACAGATAAGCCTCGTACAGCCCAGCATTCAATGCACTCGACCTTAAAATATTTGATTTCTTGCTTCATTAGATTCAATTACACAGAAGATAGCCTTTGACGTCAAGCAATCGAAAAGCTCAACAGAGAACGAAACCTTCCGGATCTTTGAAGCTGTCTCCTCTAGAAATTTTAATAGAAAAATGATAGGTAAATTATACACATAAATGAAGCGTACTAGATGGATATCTTGATCAATATTCCAAGAAGGATTACCTGTCTGCATTTATATTCTGTAGTTTTGTTTTTACATTTCAATTAGAGAGAAATAAACTGATCCTAGTCTGGCCTGTCTATATATACCGTAGATTTATTTTTTTCGCGAGTACTTAATTACGCGATTCAACTGTTTTGCATCAAATCGCGAGAATATAAAATTGCGAACACCGAATTTTTATCGTAGTTACCTTGTGTATTCCTCTATCCGTGGAATAAAAGCGAAATTTTAAAATCCGCGAGATTTGCTACTCGAATTATCCGCGGATATTAATTCTTCGCGTGAAAATTGGAATCATTATATTTTGTGCTTTTGGTTTTGAATATCACTTAGAGAGAAACAAATTGACCATCGTCTGTCCTTTACAAATCCTGCTCCGGTGAAATACCGTTAAAACGTCTCTCAAGGATATAACTACGATTATAGATCAAAAGTCAACAAGAAGGTAAACAGTATCAAGAGAGAATTTTGTTTTATTAATTTTTGTAAGTTGAACAGATAATGTATTACTTTTTTTTATTTGATAGAAGTGTAGAGTTATCAAAAAAGTAATACATCCGTATACAGACACTGAAATAAATTAAAAGTAGATTGAAAGCTGAATGAATGCAATACAAAAGCTTCCAACGATAAGGTTTCAAGGTGCGATTCGAAAGAAAAATCAGAGTTATTATATACAGTTGGTGTATAACTCTTCCTTAGGTCAGTTTGGTAGTCTATTGATTCACAAAGCGTAATAATATTTTATGGTCTTTAATGATGAAGTGTGTGACTTTCATTTGATGCAAATCGTATCCGATAAAAAACTGACGAGAACAAATCGATGCAAAAATGGAAAAGGAACAATCTCGTCAGGTTTATAGATTCTAATGTAAACAATATAAACGGAATGTGAAATTACAACAGGTATAAAAAGTTAGTCATTTTAGAGATAATGTGACCACTAAATAAAGATAATAAATCAAAAATAAAAAAAAAATAAAATAAAATAAAAAAAAAATAAATAAAAGAAATTGGCTTTTGACTACGATTGACCCTTGCATGAAAAAAACCCAATAATATGCTTGTATTCACATTTCCTTTTCTAAACACTGTGCGTTAATTGAGTGTATCCTCAGGTAGTGTGGGTCAGAGCTGACCAACATAAACCTGGTGTTTGAAGGGGACTTCGCTGTTGTCACCCGGAAGACAAACGCCAGGAACCAGGCCGGGAAATTCGGCTGACCGCTTACCCCGAGCAGAGTCGTGCGAAGCATCTCAAACTTTTTTATGAACAATTTAAGAAAAACCCCCAAACCTTTCGTTATTGACGAATGTTTTTTTTTGTACATTTTTGAAATGGTAATGACATTCGAAACCAAGTTATTCAGGTTTATTACACTTTGTACGTATTATCAAAGTAGATTTTTTTTTTATATTTTACACCTACTGTTTAAACATGTACAGTAAATTACATTAAACTTTGTTCATGTAATCAGCCAACAGATATACACGTATTTATAAATAAAACACAACATAGTTTATTACAAAATCCAGCTATGTGAATGTTACAAATATATAAATGATTCGAAAATAAGTGTGGAAAACTCTTTTACAAACGGTTTTCCTTGAACGAATTTTACAAATATCAAATTTTGTGATGCACCAAAGTTGTGATAATTTTTTGAGTATGTGTCCGTTAGAGTAAATAATAAAAACAATAATAGAAAAAAGAAAAAAAGACGTGCTCTTGACTTACTATTTTCAGTGGAGTTTCAACGCCGAAACATATTTGTGAACTTCTCTAAAAATGATAATAAGCCAAATAATACTTTCTAATCTCAAAGAGTCAATCATAAGTATTGATTTTTTCGTTTATATATATATATATATATACACACACACACACATATTGTTTTACCTTTTTGCTTATAACCAGATATATTTAAGATAAAGAATAGGTAAGACAAGATCATATTATATATCATACAAGAAAAATAGGTTTCAGTGGAACGGGTCTATTCTAATCAAAATGTTTCTTTGTCTACAGTTTAATGCAAAATACAATTACATGCACAATTTTCTTCTCTAAATCTTTAGCAACCCAAGAAAGATTCCTAGCCCTTTAGAAACTGACAGGAATGAAATCTACACGATCCAGGTCTAACCAGATTATATTATAAATTATATTGACAAAAAATATGGACTGCACGAAAAAATCTTGATATCAGACTTAAAATCCCACATTAAATTAATTGACTATTCCTTCTTTATAACGCACTGATGTACATTAACAATATTTAATTGTTTAAACTGCAATTTAAGGAATAAAAAAACATGATAATAAGACAAATATGAGACGTGGCGATAACGAACAATGTTATTAATCAAAAGTCCAAAGAAAAAATACAAAACAGGAGCAGAGCAAACACAGACCTCTATTAGATCAGGTGCCATGGAGGAGTACGCATCATCTGCTGACCGGACACACCCGCCGTGTGCTCTTTGTCGTGATCGGTTAAACGGGAAAATCCGTAGACAATTTGGTGATTGACAATTGTCTAACGATAAGGTTGAAAATCGTCAGTCAGCATTCGACCTAGCGGAAGATTTTATTTGCTGACAAGGTCGTTGTATCGACCATAGAACTTTCGAAATGTTTACTTCAATCTAGACTGTTGATAATCATGATTTATCAACTTGTTTGTCAGTAGTTTGCCTCATTTCAAAAAATTGTTCTTAGTAGAGCATGCCATTGCGTATCGAATCAACTGATTGAGAGAAAATCCATATGCAGGTGATGAAGGTATATTGCTACACAAATAAGGAAAGTTGACGATAGAAAAATTGAAGTCATCACGTTAATCATAAAGTTTTGTTGTTAGGTTACCATTAATGTCTTTTTCTAGTAAATATCTAAATATAAAACAGATGACTCAGATTCAACGGTAAGTTCACTGTTTCAAGTTCACTGGGATGTATCGAGTCGACGTAATAAAGGAAGAAACAATAATGCGTCGTCAATATACCTAATTGTCGAGTTGAAGGCCACAACGAGTGATTTTTTTTCATGTATAAGTCTTTGAATAGATTCTGCTTCATGTGAATATAGAAATAGGTGCTAGCAATGGCGCGCAATAAGTACCCATGGGTATTCCAACAGACTGTTGGAAAACCTGTTTTTCAAAAACTATAAAGATGTTGTCAATCAGAAATGCAAGCAGCTTTTCTATACATGTATCATCTTAAGCGCATTTGTGTACGCAATCCGAATGGTTTTTAACAAAACAGTGGTGTAAATGACCAATGACAAGCTAAGTGAATTTAAGAGATGAATTTTTATTGAAAAAGCAGCTATCAATGATGCAAAAAGGCCTGGGCTTTAATTTATCGTGGGGAATGGTTGTATAAAGTGTAGAAAAGTCGTAAGTTTCGATGCTATTGATTTTGGTAAAATTTTGTGATTTCAAAATTACTAAAAGTTCCTTAGAGTGTTTTAGCAACCACATCTGATATACACTGCTTCTTGAATATACTGTTGCAGTTAAACAATAAAATATTTCATTGATAAATGATGAATTCATCCTAGCATATTAATCATTTATGGGTATGCATGGAGATAATAAAAATATTATTTGCACAGTTTAAGTGAGAATTGAAGATAAGTAAAGTTAAGGTTTTAGAAATGTCAGAAAATGTTAATACACTTTGATCAGATCCTCTATCGTATGTTTATGTCAGCGGGTTTGAACGGTTCATCTTTCATGTAAGAAATCACGAAACCAAAAGAGGGCGGGCTAGTGGGTAGCCTCCATATTCTTTACAGAGGTCAATGCCAATGAAACAGCACCAGTAATTCTTAACCCAAATAAACCCATTAAAGTCAGCGCCAAATAGCGCCAAATCTCCCACACCTTGCCTCTCTTGAAAAGTCAGCGACAAAAAGCGCCAAATCTCCCATACCCAAACTCTTTTGAAAAGTCAGCGACAAATAGCGCCAAATCTTTCACACCTAAACTGTTTGGAATAGTCAGCGACAAATAGCGCCAAATCTCCCACACCCAAACTCTCTTGAAAAGCCAGCAACATATAGCACCAAATCTCTAATACCTTTACTCTCTGGAAAAGTCAGTGACAAATAGCGCCAAATCTCTATTAAATCTGACAGGGACTATTACATACTATTGGTCTGTAAACCTACATTACCTAGGTGTGATGTATGAATGCATAAAAATCCAGTTTAATTCACAAAAAAATATTGCAATATCAAGTACCAGTACTAGCTTGTAATAAGTGAAGAACAGACCTGATCAAAATGAAATAGAATGTCTATTTGGAATTATTACTGCAAGGAATGACCTAGTAATTGAATTGTAAAAAAAAAGTAGCATAGAGATTTGACAAAATTCATAAGCGGCTTGAAATTTTGTTGTTTCATTTGGCTTTTTCCGTAAAAAAAAAAGAAAAGCACAGAGGTTGACAAAACCAAAAACAGTTCTTATCTAATGGAAGGAAACAATATTTTATGTCTTAGAGAGAGAGAGAGAGAGAGAGAGAGAGAGAGAGAGAGAGAGAGAGAGAGATTGATTAAATTTTCAGAAATCCATCTGTGGAACTAATATATATTGCTTATTTCAGGAATGTACAAGTCATAGATGCTGCTTTTTAATGAAATAAACTTCATGCTAGACATGAATCCAGATAGATACTAAGAATTCCCCACATTATGGAACTAAAAACAAAACATAAAAATTAAAGCATCTTTCCTGTTGTATCATTTGGCTTATTCCATAAAAAGAAAAGCATAGAGGTTGACAAAACTTAAAACAATTATAAAGTAATGGAAGATGGAAGGGACAAAATATTTGATACACGGTATTTTAGAGAGAAATAGAGAGAGAGAGAGAGAGAGAGAAGGTGGAACCAAGTTGTTAAAAAGAATTCATTATAAAATTTTGTTGCATCATTTGACTTATTCCTTTAAAAAAGCATAGAGGTTGACAAAACCAAAAACAATTTAGAAAAATATGGAAGGACAACATATTTGATATCTTTCAAAGAGATAGAGAGAGAGAGAGGAGAAAGACAGAGAAACATATATTTATCAAATTTTGAGAAATCCATCCGTGGAACTATTATATTTTGCTTAATTTCAAGAATAAACAAGTCATAAATGCTGGTTTTTAATTAAATAAATTGTAAAATATCAAATAATTTGTTTCTTTCAATGAAACAACAGGTTGTCAGGAGATTTGGCGCTTATGTCGCTGACTATAAGGGAATAGTTATGTACAGGAAATTTGGCACCTTTTGTCGTTTAGAAATAAGATAAAATTAAGTGAAGGAAATTTGGCGCCTTTTGTCGCCGACTTTAGGGGTAGAGTTGTGTACAAAAGATTTGGCACTTTTTGTTGCTGACTTCAGGAGTAATGTTGTGGTCAAGAGATTTCGCCTTTTGTAGCTGACTTCAGGGGAAGAATTAGGTACAGAAGATTTGGCGCCTTTTGTCGCTGACTTCAGGGAAAGAGTTGTTTACAAGAGATTAGGTGTCCTTTGTCGCTGATTTCAGGGATACTGTTGTGGTCAAGAGATTTTCTGCCTTTTGTTGCTGACTTCAGGGGAGGAGTTATGTACAAGAGATTTGGCGCCTTTTGTCTCTGACTTCAGGGGTAGTGTTATGGTCAAGAGATTTGGCCCCTTTTGTCGCCGACTTCAGTGAAAGAGTTGTGTTCAAGAGATTTGGTGTCTTTTGGGGTAGTGTAGTAGTCAAGAGATTTGGTGCCTTTTTTGCTGACTTCAGGGAAAGAGTTGTGGTCAAGAGATTTGGCGCCTTTTGTCGCTGATTTCAGGGGAAGAGTTGTGTACAGAAGATTTGGCGTCTTTTGTCGCTGACTTCAGGGGTAGTGTTGTGGTCAAAAGATTTGGCGCCTTTTGTCGCTGACTTCAGGGATAGTGTTGTGATCAAGAGATTTGGCGCCTTTTGTCGCTGACTTCAGGAGTAGTGTTGTGGTCAAGAGATTTCGGCTATTGTAGCTTACTTAAGGGGAAGAATTATGTCCAGAAGATTTGGCGCCCTTTGTCGCTGACTTCAGGGAAAGAGTTGTGTACAAGAGATTTGGTGCCTTTTGTCGCTGACTTCAGGGGAAATGTTGTGGTCAAGAGATTTGGCGCCTTTTGTCGCTGACTTCAGGGGAAGGGTTATGTACAGGAGTTTTGCGCCTTTTGTCGCTGACTACAGTGGAAGTGTTTTAAAAAGTACAGGAAATCTTGCACATTTTATCACTGAGTTTAGAAATAAAGTTAAGTACAGGAGATTTGGTGCCTAGTAAGTACAGTAGATTTGTCGTCTTTGTTGCATACTTATGAGTCAGAGTGTAATTTAAATGTATTATTGGGATATAGTTTCATATTTCGTGACTTCTTACATGAAAGATTAGCCGTTAGAACAAACCTAAAATACATTATGGGACGTTCAAATGTTTATGTACGTCCTCTTTTAATCACCTCATCATACCAAAAGTCTCTATAATATGCAATTTCAACCTGAAATGTAATTCTCAGCACTTAAAAAATATTATTTAATCTAAAGATATTAATTTAATTAAAACAAAAATAAAAACAGGTTACTTTTATAATCTATAGATAAAATTTTTGATTGAAAAAGTTATGAATGACATTTGGTGATAACGAACAGTGTACAAAATCAAAAGTCCAAAGGCCAAAGAGAGAATCAGTAAGCAAACTTTTTTTTTATGTCAAAGTTGTGCCCATATTGTACGACGGAACTACGAAAACTGATTGTATTTAAAATGAGGAAAGCAACCTATCTATGAAGATTAGAAAACAACAATCCAAACCAAACAGACCAAAGCAGCAAGTTAAAACCAGTCAGTGTATGAACCAAGCTTTTGATAAATTTGATAAATAAGAAACATTTGCATCCCTCATCTACACAGAGTGAGTTATCAGAAAACGGAAAAAAAGTTTGACGAACCATGCAACGAGTTATCTAAATGAGTGCTGTGAGCTACGATCCATGAAGAAGTGTATCATTAATTTAGATGCATACTGTACAGACAAGAAACCACATCGAATACGTTTTTCCAATTTACCATATTCTTTGTTATTAACATTCATATCTTAAATCGAGCTATTACCTAGGTCAATATTTCTTTTCAATATTTTCTATGACATGTAGTTTGATTGAAAAATCGTTTGATAAATATCAAAAGCTTGATGGGAATTTTCAACACAGAGAACAGTGGTTTATTGTATTTCCCCCCCCCCCACCCCGTTTTTGGTTTGATTTTGCATTAGTTCCTCCACTTTTTCTCTTCCATTAGAAATCGTGTCTTTTTACTTCAGATATACCGTTGATGGGTTCTTTAGAGGGTAAATATGACTAGTATGGCTTTTTCTTTTTTCAAAAAAATGTCAATAATTTATATGAATAAGTTGCAAGACATACACTTTATGAACAAAGAAACAAGCAATTTTCTACTTGAGGATGCACACTAAGCGATCACAGATTTTGCCAGCGAATTCCACTATATTAATGAAAGTAAAACCAAATGACACACCATCACAAAGCCTACAATACAGCCTTTAAGTAATTCAGTGTATAAGGACCACATTTTGTATCTAATAAATAAATGGTCACATATTCTTAATCCTGATATCATTTTGATGGTGTTAACAAATGCATGTAGAAATATTACACCAGAAGAACTTTCTAAAATTTAATTATTGTCCAATTAAGAAAATGCGCCTTGAATTTTAAATTTAAGTCTTTAGGCAACGCTTGTTCATTTAGATTGTAAAAAGTAACTTGAAATTTACACAAATGTGTTAAAGGATTAATCACGGGGCACATGTAGACAGATCAATTATTGCAAATGCAGATGAATGTATGAAATATATGGCTCCGAAACATACAAAACATAGCATAAACTTACACATCACAAGACATCACAAACACGTATATCAAGTGCGATAACTCCATTTCATAATTCAATCACATTTTTACTACATTAATGAAATGGATAATAGATCAAATAAAAAATCCAATCCATTGTTTATATTTCACCTTTATTATTAAGAACTATCAATATGTAAATTGATCACATATTTGAATAATTATGATCTTTATATATGAATGGAAAACATATATTATAGACACAATTTTGGCAATTTGGACACACAAACATTTATATGATTGTCACACAAAACATAGATTTTACCAATAATATTAGCCTTAGATGCAATTGACATCAGGTACAGTGTATATTAAGTTATTGTAGGATTGTAGGAATGACCCTACAATTCAACGAAATAAATGATTAATTACTGATAAAATAATTACATTGATAATTAACATTATAACCATTTATTTTACTTAGTAATTTATTTATCTTTCTCACAAGTTAATAGAGTTAATACACACTCTTACTTTAGGTCTACGTCCAAGTCCTTAGTATAGAATCATATGGCACGTGACATAGACAGTCCATATCAGTAGTCATTGTAGAATAGAATCAAACACCCCAAAATCATCTTCCTTCAAAGAATTCAACCTTTAACCTTTAAACCAACCAATCAGAATTAAGAATCACCAGACCATGAACAACACTCTGAACACTCTGTACTTTAAATGTATGGAAACCCATAAGTGACTTTACCAAATAAATAACTTGGAAAAAACTGTACAATATGGAAACATATGAGCGCATTATAATTTTTTTCGAACAACCAATAACTAAACTTCTTGCAACCTATTCTATCACAAGTCTATGCATAAAGGACTACATTTGATATGGCCAAGTATATGCCTCCAATTTTAATTAATCCTTTAATAATATTGTATTAAAATCAAATCTTCATAAAACATTAAACAGAGAATGCCCATCAATTTATTTTTGACATAAGTCACTATTGTCCAGATGTTGTTTATTCATGACGTCATCTAAATGAGCTAATTCCCGCAATCATGCAAACAAATGAAAATATTGTCATTTTTTCCTAATTTACATTTGGAAGTATAGAGCGCCGGTCTACTCGAGTACGACTTTTTCATATTATTTTGTTCATGTAGTTATACACTTAGATGAAAATGTTTTACACACTTATTTTCAATATGACTTTAACTATTTTGCACCCTTATTTAAAAAAAATCTTTATAAAACTTCAATGCTTGGGCCGAGAGATGCATAATATTGTCCCTTTCTCTCTGTTTAATCATGAAATAAAATGAATCATATGCCGCAGATATTTTGACAAAAATTAAAATTTTCTTTTTTTTATCAAGGAATGATAACTCTCTTATAAAGTTTAAGATGCAAAATGACCGACTTCTCATATGCTGTCAGTCCGGTGAATTTCATAACATTCATGTTATCTAGCAAAACGTATGTAACTAATTTAAAATGATTCGATGTGAGTTATTTATGAAATCAATGGTAACGCCTGTAAAATACCATTTATCACAATTTTATTCACAAGGTAATATTAAAAATATCATGTTATTTTAAACTACTGTCAAAGGGTCCGCTGAGAAGGTGAAGTGTTCCTTTCCTGATTATGAGTCAAGTATTGTGTGTGCACTGTTCAGAAGGACTTCCTTCTCCGACTGTGATTATTTTTACGACTGTTTTCACTGGGCTGTGAATTTGTAGAATTAAGAATTAAGGCTAGGTAGGTATTCAAAATTTTGTTCAAATTTAAAACTTATTTTTTCAATGATCAAGTGATTTTGATTCCATTTTCACTATATAATTTTTTTTTTAAAGTTAAAGTGGATTGCACCTGTACCTATCGAATTTTGAGATAACATATTTGTATGTTTATTAAAGATATAAAATAATGCTGACGATATGAATTCGATGTTGTTTTAACATTGTATTCACCCATTAGTTTTGACATCGGCAAACACTGACATACATGTCCTTTAAGTTCATGTCATTTTTTTTTATGTCAACTTTCTTACTGTCTACAATGCAAAGCACGACCATACAGTCGATCTGAATAATATTATTAACGAGTTTATGCAATTATTTTATAATTTTGTTTATCTTAATTATGTTTAGTTTACACTGTAAAATACTTTTCAATCCTTGAAAACTGAACTTCTACGACAACAGTAAAATTGGTTTTATTTTATAACGTTTAATTTGGTAAAATGTTGTAAAAACCCTTATCTTCACAAGGTAAAAAAATGAGAGTCACGTTCCTGTCTGTGTGTCTGTTCATTGTGAATCAAGTGGTTCTAAAGAGTGCTCAGGAGATCAGCGCAGACATTCTTTCCAAGGAATTAAATAAAGTAGCAGATTCAGTGGGGTGGTCATTTATACAGGTAGAAATTATAATTCACTTCACACTAAATTGTACATTCTCATAAGCTGAGGTGTTAATCAGAAAGCTATTGTATAAAATCCAAACTTACTCTCATAGCTCCAAGTCTTGATATTTTTAATTTAATGCTTCATATTTATATCTGTTATAAGACAAATCGTATGATATAACAAAAATATACCCTTTTTTAATACGATGTTTTTGCGTCCTGTAGGGGGAATACAACAAGCTACAATATAAAGAGAAAAATATTGATGGATATATGCTAGTTCGAGAGGTAAAAACAAATCACGCAAAAACCTAGAGTCCGCTGTATCACTCTTTCCTAATCCATTTCAATAAAAGATGGGTATAATGATCGATATTAAAAAAATGATTTATATACTTTAAAATGTTAAACGTAGTATGTAGGGATTCTACATAAAAAAAACTATTAAGGGTAAATATTGTGACATGAAATGATATATTCAATGTGTATTTTGTTTTACTCGTTTTTTCCAACGGTTTAAAAGATTGCAGGTAAAATCGAAGGAAGAATGGTTGAAGTAGACATTGCCTTAAAGAAGCTGAAGGAAGCTGTAGAGGAGGATCAGCTGTCTTCTGCTAATGCTCCCCAGGACTGTTGTGTAGACGAAGAGTACCAGGAAAATCTCCGCTTCAGAACTGACGTAAGAAAATTACTTTCATTAACACGATAAGAACGACACTTCCTAAAGGTTACGTATGTTGACAAATCCATAGTGTGCCTAATGTTTGGAATCTGAAAACATGTAATGGGTATTACACTAAAAATAAAACACATGCTAAACGTATTCAATATTCACAAACTTTTTCTCTCTTGTGAAATAGTGGCATCTACCTCGAACTAAGTTTTCCATTTAGGTGTCAGAAGAAAAATTTTGCTACAGCAAGCCATCCTATGTGAACCAAGAGAATCTCCGATTCCCATCTCCTAACCTACTTACAGTCTTGAAAACGAATTTAGATGTAAAGCACCTTCAATTCCAGTATATTGCAATGAAATCTGGTCTTTACATCAATTACCCAGCCACCAAACTGACAGATTGTGATACATACGATCCTCGATTCAGGTATTCATACTGCAAAGCAGACACATCAGACAAAAACACTGGCACAATATATCTTTTTTTCATTGAATATAAATAGACAATACCTTGACCAGGGATCTAAAAACCACAGGATCCAAGCCCGTCAAAACATTGAAATTGGGGTCAAAACGGGCTTCGCTCCCGTGCTTCAAACTAATACTGATTGTCCTAGAAGTACCACGTATATTGTACACTTCCTGATTCATGATGGGCAGTATATATGGTTGCCTTTAAAACACTAGAAATTCAAAAGCCTGTTCAGCAAATAACTAGACGTCAACCAGGTCCTGCCTCTCTAAAGAGAAATAATTAGAACTTAATAAAAGTGGCAGAGATTAATGAGTTTGAGTACAACACTGCGCAGCTTTCTTATTTTCATCAGTCGTAGATGTAAAGTTAAAACTTTCTTCTGTACTGTGTTTTTTTTTATATCAACATTATGTGAAACGTATATGAGTGGCAAAATTCTGTTTTCATTGCCCTAATCGGGTAAAATACTAAGAAAGTTAGTTTGAAATGGTCAAGCATTTTTTAATCGAGAATTTGTTGACATAGCATCAAAAGAAACATAAAAACATTAAAACAGTTTAATTTCATTATAAATGAATTTACTGATTTAATGTATTCCAAATTCAGTGAAATTGGGCATTGAAAAAAAAAATCAACTTTGAGTTAATCCTTGGAATAAACCGGAGGTCATGATTCGTCATTTGGTGACTTTAAACAACTGGTTTGATATATTAAAAAAAAGGAAAATCTCTAAGGCAGAAATGCAAAAAAATATGGTAGAAGTGTGAAAGATTTGCGCATTTACAACACATTTGCTCACAGTTCAATAGAAAAATTGATAACTAGACGTGCCCTAGGAAATCGGGATGATAAATAAAGTATGTTTTATTCTAAAAATAAATATTGGCACATTTCCAAAACAATCCAATAAAACTCAATTGTAATGTTAATAAATTGCAAGACGACCCCCTCGGAAATCGGGATGGTAAATATTGTGTTTTCCTCTTAAAATTAAAATAAAGGAATTTCCAAAACAAACATTCCCACAGAATTCGAAAGGAAAATTGAAAACTTTCAAGACGATCCCCTAGAAAATGAGGATTGAAAAAAATTCTGTTTAATCAAGAAATAATTGACATAGAAGTAAAACTACAGCAAAGAAATTTTATTGAAATATCCAGGGTAGAAATAAGACTCGGCCTCGTTAAAACGTGTTTGACCTCTGACTGGTGTTCCAAAACCATTTCCAAAGTATGGTGATGGGCAAAAAAGATTTAATTATTCAATACTGCTTAAACATCAAGATAACTGTTTTTGACATTTCTTACAACAACAAATTATAGAAGTTCCTATTTCATTTATGCATTTTTATCGGTAATAATGCTTCAATGGTGTATTTCAAATAACTAAGTAAGTTTGGGTGTATTTTGAAAAGTTCTCAACAAAATACAGAGCTCATAATTTTTTGTAATGAAAACAAAGCTTATACCAAGTTTTTGTTTACATTTTGATATTTGGATAAAAAGGTTTTAAGTAAAATTGATGGTGATAAATCTTAGAAGCTTTTTAATTTTTTTTAAAAGAAAAAAACCCAGTTTGAAACAGAGCGTTTACCAGTTTACCTTTTTAAACAGAATATGGCCTCAGCCTTGTTAACATAAGAATTATTATGAGCTCTCTTTTTCTTTCATAACCCGACAAGTACTGTTGAGATTTTGATTGGAAATATTTCATTAAATCATTGTAAACAATTAAAGTGAAAAAAAATTAAAATTAAAAATTTTAAGCACAAATCTTTAAAATCATTGAACGTATGCAAATTTTAAAATAACATTAATAAAATTAACCAACCATCTATATTTTGGTGCAAAGAAAAGTATTCATAAACGTTCGGTGTATCTCTAGTTACATAATTAGTGTTTTATGTGTCATTATTAATCATCAATCATATTTTGATTAATTAATTTAGAAATTGAATCTCGAATTTCGAATTAACTTTTAAAGGTATATAAAAACAGATCTATGAACAAAGTAAATTTAAAATATTTTAACTTCTTCAGTCGATCTTTTTTATTTTGTAGACCCTTCTATGTGTCCACTACCACTTCCTCTCCTCGTGACGTCGTGGTTGTCATAGAAATGTCCTCTTCGATGCGGGGAGATATTCTTTTCGAAGCTAAACATGCCGTTCTCACAGTAATGGAAACTTTGGACGTAGAGGATAGGGTGAGTCTTTTTATTTATGTCCACTTTTGAAAAAGCGCTTAAAAAAAGACAGGAAGCTCAAGCATGTGGTGATCAAGTAAAGTTTTAAAAACCTAGTATAAATACCCATAAGTCAATAAATATTTTCAGTAATTTTTTTTGCATAAAAATCCTAACCAAATATTAGATGCAATATTAGATTTAAGGAGACTGGATGGTCAACAACCATCGGGATTGCCAAAACTTTTAAGAAATTGAATGCATAGCTATAAACTATCATTTAATAAAGAGAAATGACATAAAAGTTTCACTTCAAATTTTGGTATTTATTATATTTTTATATAGCGCTCTGCTTCTAAAAAAAGTCAATACAGTCTACATATGGCCACCACCATCGAGCTCTCTTTAAGACCTTTTTCACGTTTATTAAGAAATGAAATTGTTAACGTAGCCACGATAGTTGGTGTATCTATTGATAGTTTGGTCTAGTGGTTTTCAATGACATTGCAAAAACATTGGGAGGATGCTTCGAAAATCAACTTGTTCCAGTGACCAGTGCCAGCAAGAAGAGTTACAGAGATTTTCTGTCATCTCAAACAGGAAAAGGTGGAGCAAACTATGTCACTGCCCTCCGTAAAGCATTCTTGTTATTAAAGACAAATATTACAGAAACCCGAGGTGAGTGAAAGTCACAAGAAACCTTATTCAGGAGAAATATTAACTCGGAGTTGAAATATTAAAAAAATTGTTAACAACTTTAATGCAAGGCAAATAAACAAGAAGACGGTTGAATTAACATTGTCAAGATAAATATTTCTTTATTTCATTTTTCATTAGTAATTATTGATGTTTGTACATGCAGTTTGAAATTTGTATTATATATATAGTTCCCATTTTACGTCGATAGCATTACAAATGTTTCTTCTTGCAGATCAAATTCTTTTATTTGTTAGCGCCGGGAGAAATACAGAAGGAAATCCTCTTGAAGTTATCCGAGATGAAAACGAGGCTCTACAAAACAGGGTCATAATCAACACGTACGGTATAGGCACAGGTGGGTGTCTTAAGGCAGAACTCAAAAACATAAATGTAAGAGTATATATGTGCATCGGTAAAAAAAAAAAGTGGGATAAGAAAGAAACCCGGATCAATTGAGGTCAATCAAAAGAAGTTAATAAGGAGATTCCTAGCAAGTAGCATCTAAGTAAAACTAAAACTGAGACCGCAGAAAAATGGTTAAACCCCTTAAAAAATAGTGCACAAAAATTACACTTGCTTTAATGAGTAAAAATATTTCTTTCAGTGAAAAAGTTTCACCTCATATTCTTATTGTTCATTTATTGGGGAGTTAATATGTGAAAATTAAATATCCATTTCATTCCTGTATATCAGACTTGTTACTTGTCCCTTAAATCTGTTTTACAGGTCTGAGTACTAGTGATCAAGAATTATTAAAAAAGATGGCCGAGCAGACACTAAACAACAACACATATGGATATGTGAAGGTAAGTCATAATAAGAGATATTGCTCAGAGCATTACGCTAACATAAGTAAAAAGTAACATACTTGTAATCATATCATCAGTAAAAAAGAAAACACGTTTGCGATCACAATTCAAAAGCCTTAAAACACACGTATAAAAACTCAATTCTTTGAAATTAGAAAGTACTAAAAATGAGTAAACAGAAAAAAACTAACTCATTTTTTATGTTCAATGATGAATAAGCTCGCCTTAATAATACTAATCTTTTAAGTTAAGAAATAAAATCATCTTTTCAGTAAGAATAAATAATTTAGTTTAGACCTTGACATTAGCACCGTCAATGCTGAAAGTTATACAGTGATAATTGGTCAATTTTAGCGCGGAAAATCAAATATCATCACAGATATTAGGACTTCGTCCTTACGTGAGATCATGGGAACCTATTACGTAGACTTGAGCGTACCCATAGCAACGTCTCCAACCTACACACAGCCTTACATCGATTTCTTTATCAATGGTGAGATTGTCTTTATTTTTAAAAACATTAAAGGCACTGTCTAGATAATATGATTTATACGTAAAATTACTTGTAAGATCAAATTGACCTATTTGATAGCTAGCCTTTGCATACATGATATACATGATATACATAATAATAAAAAACTTAGATGAGTTTGAATGTACAGTTGATGTAGATACAAGATACAATATCTTGAATGTTGCAAGTATTGTTATTGCATAGAATCGATCATCACTGGTTGTCTGCCTGTTGCGTTTAACGGGGCTTTTTCTGGAGTTGTGTGCGCGGACATTTTGATCAGTGAACTAGTTGCAGAGATTTTGTATCTCAAAAAAGAAGAATTTTCCTATGCATTCATCATCGATGGCGAGGGAAGGACAATGCTACATCCACTGCTTACGGACCCTCGTGGAATCATAATGCAAGAACAGGACATCAACAACATCTACAATTTTGAGACTTCCGGTGATGTGTCAAAGGTTATCGACTCCATGAAAAAGTAAGTGTACTTTTAAAAAATGTGTATACCAGTGAGAAAAGTATACGTTTTTTAACATACAAATACACGTATTTAACAAATACCCCATACGTTAAAAGACATTTTTTGATCAATAAAAAATATGAATGTTGATAAATGATTTTGAAAGTCCCTGTGATATTGTTAGTTATCCAGGGTTCCATCAAGGATGTAAGGGGATTTACCCCGGGTTGTATAACAAGCATGGAATACGGCCAGGGGTAAATCCCGCTTCACCTTTGATTGGACCTGGATAACGAATTTATTTCCTATGTAAACCAAATAAATCTTTTCCTTGTCCAATTATTGGTGTATTACACTCTCAAGCTATACCATTTGCGCATTTAATGCATTGTGACATCACATTTAATCCATTTTGACATCACGTTATTTACCCCCGGTTCAAGTCGGGTGTACGGAAATTTACACCCTGCTCACTAGCAAATAAAAACTCGTGTTACAATCTACATAGGAAATAAATGAAAAGACATGCATGTCTTCAACTTCCTTAATTTATTTCGTGTTTTCATTATTTCTGTGTAGCCCTTCATTCTTTATCTCTTTTCTATGAGATAACCACATGGGTATTGTGCATTACAGAGAGAACCGTTTGTTTTTCCTCTTTTACATCACTTTTATCGTACAAAGTATCAATTAGTTTTGGCTCAAATGATCAAAAAAAGATCACTGCTTGAAATATCAGTTTATTCTAAACTACTTTTTGACTCTTTTTATTCGCAGTTAGCACATTCGAATATGGGTCATAAATATTTCAAAGTACTAATTCATTTTATAGGGGTTTGGAATCACAGACGTCTTTAAAAACAACAATTATAGAGGCTAGAGGAGAAAAACTCTTTGAGGGTGACTCCAAAGTTTATCTAGATGCTGTTTACTATTGGAACCCGGTAACAAATACAACCAATCCATTCTCTCATACTTTCACTTATTTCAAATGTGAATAATTCTTTTCATAGTACATGTGGTATTATTCTTGTGTTAATTCTTGATAAAACTCCCCCAATATAAACATGCTACTTTGTATTATCAGATTGTGGCTCCAGGTAGCAACCTTTCTCTGTGTATCGTGATGAAGCAAAACAACACTGTTTCCAACAAAGAAGTTTTAACCAGGTCCTCTGACGGCGACTTCCTTTACCATCGATGGGATTTGAACAAATGGCCCGCTCCCTTCTGCAGGCATTTTAGTAGATATGCTACAGAAGGTTTGTGAACATTTGAAAAAGATAGACTTTTGATGGAGCTATCTCTTTCAAATATTGTATCGTTTGTCGCTCAGCCTGTATCTTTGTCTTCATTTCAATGTCCAGCAAAATCTACTGTAAAGCTGACACCAGACGCCTTCATTGAGGCGTATTCATACACTGGAGTCAAGGAAACGGAAGTCAGAGTCAAGCAGTATAAGGAATACTTGTCAGGAGCTATCACCACTAATCCAGGACTAAAAGTAAGAAAATATAAATGCAAATCAATTATTCAATAATTGATACGAGGGAAAGTAAATGTAATTAAGTAATAAGAATTAAACAATCATTGCAAATAAACAGTAATTTCATAGGTGTGTGGCAGTTAGTAGTACACAGTGATATAAGGAAATTAGAGTGGAGTAGTAAAATTTAATTAAAACATCAATACGTATTAAATATTTATTTTGTCAGGAATCATAATATAAAGATAAACATATCAATGCAATTTATTTATGACACCCAAACCCCAACCCCTAAGAATGTCAGATGTCACTGAAAAAAATAACTTTTTGGGATTTCGATTTTTTTTTATCAATTTAAAGCAATTGAAATAACACAGATCGCTGTTGTAATTTTCAGGCATCAGCAGTGAATTCCATACGATTAACTTACCCACTGGAAAAGTTTTGGACGACGGCCTCAAAGAAAGAGGCCCCGTATCTAGCGTGGCGTTACGTCATGACGGAAGATGGTGTAATAAGAACGTACCCAGGGATACGGCTAGAAGACGACTACAATCACAAACTCAGACCATGGTAGGTGCCTTATACAATTCTCAAAAAGCAGGTCAAAAACCAAATTCAGTAAATTTGGTATCTTTTATACCATTCATACATTTTGAGGTCATTTTTAAGGAATTTTAGAAGATAAATTTATTTAAAATATTTTTAGTTTGGTACTATTATTTGGTTAAAGGCGGCGAGGGGGATGACAAGTGTAAATATGAATCTCAATAAAGTAAAAATGGTCAATATAGAGACTTTGTTTTAAGGTCATATTAATCTTATGTTGTATACTAAACTTATCCGATATATCACAATGTACCAAATCGCCTCTTATTTTTTGTGAGTCCAAAAAGAACAGTTTTTAAGATAATATTCATACTAAGATGTAATTAATGTCTCCGAAAGGTATAGTCGGACCGCCTCCCAGAAGTCACTAAATGTCTTGTCTGCTCCGTATGAAGATTCATGGGGATCAGGAAGGATTATCTCTCTCACAAAGACCATATTACAAGGGTAAGCTAATTCATGTGAAGATGCTGTCGTCATTAACATGAAGTATTCGTGTCAGAAATGTCCAAATATGGATAACAATTGATATCGAAACTGTTCGTTATCTATGAGCTATATATAATGATGAATATCATTGGAATATCGAGATATATAGCTCTTTTTTAATAATAATCATAAAAATAATGATAATAAAAGTATATTGGCAACTAGACAGTTTAAAGTACATAATCACAGTTAATAATTTATTTTTATACATCAAAATCTTAAAAAATTTAATAATTTAAAAAAAACAAAAAATTATTATTACCAAAATGTTTCAATTATGTCTTAAACAATAATAACAGTTCATCAATATCTAAAAAGAGTTATTGCACACTGACACTAACTATTAATGTTTGTTTGTTTTTTGGCACAAAACATTTTTTTGCAACGATTAGTCTAGTAGTTTGATATTTTGTAAGTTGGCTGTTTTCGAAGTTGGTATCCATTATCAGAGGGTGCGAGCATTATTATAGTATGTATTAATTCAACTTCATTTTATTTTTCAGTTTATAACTAATGAAGAATTGTTTATTTGAATTACTTATAATTTACTCAATTAACTCTTTAAAGCTCCCCCTCTCGTTCTTTTTCTTATTCAAGTCACGACCGATATTGTCTTAACTCCGCATAACTCTAATTATACAAGTCAGTCAAAAAAGTTTTCTGGAATTGACGCCGTTCGAAAGACTCTGCGTTCACTTTACTATTTTTGCAGAGGAACCAACCCAGATAGAAAAATCGAAGCAGTGATAGGTACAGACTTCTCAGTATTTTACTTTAAGCAGATGCTGGAAGATAAATATCCAATCTGTGCAAACAAAACTAATTTCATGTAAGTCAATGTGGAAATAATTTTTAGTAAAGTTATGATTTCTTTAAAAGTTTAGATCTATGTATCTAGTAACATTATCTTATTTTGATTTGAAAAGTGTTATGCCATTTACTAGCCATCAAATATACGTTTGTTTTTAATGTTCATTTTACTTTTGTTTGATATTTAATTGTAATTTCATATTTTACGCTATAAAGCAAATTACATTGTTTTCATTTGTATTTTTATGCAATATGAATTTTTAATTTAAATTTTATCAGTTTTATCTTAACAAACTGTCATATTAACACTTAAATTTGTTTTTTGTATTCTATGATATTTCCTGTATTTAGTTGTATCGTGATCGACAACAGCGGGTTCCTTGTTATGCATCCTTTTTACACAGAAACAACAACTCCAATAAAAGCACCGGTGCATATAACTTATAAGGTCAGTAATTCGTAAAGGTTTAAACGTGATTATGATATTTTCATTAAAGCATTTTTTTGCATTTTATCTTAAGTGGGGATTGTAAAGTAAATGGAGAAAATACACTGATTTACCGATTAAGATAGTGATAGTCTGAACATTTCGTTTTGTTTAATTTTGGAGTCACAAGATATTTGTTTTACAGGAGGAAAGAATTTCTCGTTCCCTGATAAGCAAAACAGTTATGTATAAACAACCGTGCAGAGATACAGGAAATAAAAAGGAACAATTCACATTTAGGGTAAAAATAATATATTTAAAACGATAGCAGACAACTTTAGAGAGACAGGAGCAACAAAGTCGGATAGTAAACCAATGGAAAAACTACGAATCGTCAACTAACCCAGAATTAATAGATATTGCCAATTTTGTTTATTCTTTGGCCATGGATAGGGCAAATTACCTTACTAAATCAATTATGCAATGTGAACTAGGAACTCTTATTAAAGGCTTTTTGATTGGCTAAGTGATAAAATAGGTAAACGATTAACTAAAAGAATTAAAGCTATATCATAGAAACTAAAAAATAACAAAATAATGGCGTATAATTAAAAAACCCCCATATATTTTGACAGGTAAACCTGCCAAAGTATGTTTCAAATGGATTTGTAGACTCGGATGAAGGATATGAATTGCGTCCAGTAGCTGGCTCAAACGTTTACATTATTCTTAAACATAGACGCCTGCAGGACGAAGAAACGTGTTGCACGTCAGGGGTACGTCAGACCTTTTCGTTCATGTGCACTGAGTTTTTTATTTTTAGGAAAAATAGTAGTCATATCTATAAACTTGCGAAGTGCTAAACATAATAACCTTCACCAATTGTATATTTTACTGGAAATAAACAAATTGTTTCTCTATATGCACCCTCTCTTCCACTTCTTCCTTACTTAAACTTTAATATGAGTTTAGTACTGTATATACTACTACTTTTCACTATAAATGTGTCACATAACATTGCTTCTAATTTTCACTATTTTTTGGTAATGATTACATTGTTCAAATCTTTTCAGTCTCTCATTTTCTATATCAATATTTGATTTGATACATTATCACACATACTAAGGTTTGATACTGCACGATAAATACCTTTGCATGTTTCTACCTTGTTATTTATTTACAGCCCTATACGTCACCTGGCTCAATAAAGTGTGGCACAGGAGTATGTAATTGCCTCTGTTACAATGAACTGTCCTTCAACGAATGCAAGAATGAATACGACACCATGTAAGAACCTTGTTTAAACTCTCTTTTTCTGGGATTACGATATTTAAGTGAAAGTTGCAATATTTGCAACTTCTGATTTTTTTCGTATAATTTAGTTTGCATTTGGTTTGCTTACTCCGAATATGATTGCTGGTTGCATTTACAATGCCGTTGCACCTCTATTTGATGGCAGACATTGATTTTTTTTATAGATTAAGGTTCATATTAAGTTGAGAGTTTTAAAAATCATAAATGATATATTAAAAGGAATTATCGTTTAATCTGCGTCCATCGTACGAAACTTTGTTTAAGTACCCATGATAGCAATACCAATATACATGTATTTAATGTGATCATTAATCACGGTGTCGAAGTCTATGACAAATTAGAGGATTTGTCGCCGTCGGATTGGTAAACCAGGCCTCGGTATGTATCAACTTTGGTCGCATTTTGCCCGGAGACTATCTGTCAGCTCTTCTTCCGAAATATTTCACCAACTTTTAAAAAACTATATAAATAGCAGTCTTGGATCAGATTTATAAATATGGCTTAGAAAGTAGTCCCTTCTATGAAGAGATAGTTAAAAATAATGAAAATTGAAATTATACATATATGAAAAAAACAAGTGTCTCATAATACTTATGTCATTTTTCATAGGGACGGTTTTATTCCATGTAGTCCTCAGTTACCGACCCTGAGGTCAGTAAGTACACCGGAAGAGGATAAGACTAGGAATCTACCAACGTGTTTTTCTACTGATTGTGAATGTAGAAGAACAGAAAGGCAAGCATTTGATTCTTATTATATAAGTAAAAAGTAGGGATGGCAATTGCTAACCGGTTAACCGAATAATCGGTCGGAACGATAGTAATCGGTTACAGATTCTGTAATCGGTTAATCAAATAAAAAAATCGGACAACATTTTATAAAAAATCAACATTAAGAACTATAACGTTCATATTTTAACATGTTCATACATCGCTACGAGCTTTAATTTGGGGATAATTTTCTCCTTGCTTAATTAAAGTGATGTGTACCGGAGTTATAGGTGCTAATTACTGTTTAAACACCCCAAAACTGCTCTAATTGTTCACCGTTTTTTAATCATGCGTGAATGATAATGAAATCGTTATTGAGAACTATACACATTCTTTCTGTCGCTGTTTTGATGGGAAAGTCGTTGCTATTGTACATGATAATGTTAAAAATATGGATGCTGCATTCTCGAAATCTGACAAGTCTTCATTAATGAGGCCACACAATACAATTACGTGTGAAAGGAGCATTAGTTTCAAAATTACTTTGAATTCCCGGTTCTGATAGATGATTTACCATTGATTAAACGCGCGCGACCAGAGACCATCAGCGAAGATGAACGGATCGGAAAATGAAGTGTCAAAGTATTTAAATAAAAAGGAACGCAAAACATTGATCCTCTCAAATGGTGGTCTGAATATTAAGTACTGTTTCTAAATCTTGCTGGTCTAGCAAGAAAATACCTATCAATACCAGGTACATCAGTGCCATATAAAAGGATATTTTCTACGGCAACCGTTCATTCATTACATATGTATTACTATTTTCTCTTTTTTTTTAATGAAATGCTATCATTAAACTTGTCTGTACTAACAAATTAACATACTATGAGTCTTCTTGCACGTAAAAATAAACTTTATTTGAGAATGAAATAATAAAAATAGGTTTCCAAAAAGTAAGTTCTGAATTTCTGATACTATTAACCGGTTAATCGGTCGGAACGTCTTGCGATTAACCGATTAGCAATTTTGTAACCGATTGCCATCCCTAGTAAAAAGCGATAGTTACAGTTCTATTGCAAAGTTTTGATTTAAGTATTCGTTTTTATTTAAATTATGCTCCTTTAAAAAGAAGTGAACATTTTGGATCCCTTTTTACGCCGTCCTTTTTACCTTTAGTCCGACTAAATTTTTCACTTTTTTTTTTACATCTTTTATTTTAATCACTAGATCATTCCAACAAAATTTGTTTTGCCCAATAATTCATAAAAGTTTTAAAAGCAATAATGTTACATGAAATTTTATATGGATGAATAGTAGATAACTAATTTGTATCGATGTGTTCGTTTTAATCTTTTCGATTTCACGTATAATAATTATTTGTTTTTTCGTTTGTCAGTGAGTGTTTCCGTACATCAGGTTGTTCTTGGTGTACGAGCGACAAAAAGGGGTATCTTCTTAAAGGATTTTGTGGCCTGAAGGAAATATGTCCCTCTCAACAGTGTCTAAAAGATGGTATGAATCTTTTATTCATCAATATTCGGTTATTTCGTTGAGAAAGAAATTTTATTTCAATAGTTTAACTGTCCACAAAATAGCGTATCCTTAAAATTGTAAAGTAACAAAATTTATGATTTGATGCACGTAGCTTTATTAAAACTATAAAAACGATGACTTTCTTTTTGTTGAAAACCATCCATTCATATGTTCAATATTAAGCATTAAAGAATTATTAAAATATGAATAACTATACCTTAAAACCGTCTTCATAGATTGCAATGAAAAGTGCTGTGGATCCGAGTGCAAGCTGCCGTCATCCTCAAGCGGGAATAAATTGCTATATATCGGTGTATCGTTGGGTACATTAGTATTTGTCATCTTAATCGTCGTCGCCGTGTTTTTCGTCGTTCGCAAAAAGAAACCTGACGTGGTGGACGATACCTACCTTGAACCTATTCATACCTACAATACGATAAACAAAATACCACGGGAGAGTGATCATTACGACACGATCCAAGATTTCCATAACGAAGAGTGTAAATAAAATAGCGAAAATAAACACAACAGAGATAACTTTGCATTTTTTGTTCGTTTGAAGCGATGTGTAAAAAAATCTACAAATTAAAAGAGGAACGTTTTTCATAATTATAACTTAAAAGCGTTTACGTTGGAAGGCTGCGAAAAATAAAACGGAGAACATTGTGTCCAAATATCTGTACATGTTGCCCTTTTTTAAACAAATTAGTCAACGACAATTAAATCTACATGTAAGACTCATCTGAAAAACTTGAGACAGGGGTTGATAAAAAAAAGTAATCACCATAACTCGATTTTTTTTACCTTTTTATTTACATACACATTCCAAATCACTTTTGTATGTATTTAATTGGCCTTCAAGTTTACGTGACGCATACAGACAGGCCATATGTATAACGGAAATAACATTCGTGCTTTATGAGCACAACAAGAACCATCGGACTCTGGCATGTCATACCATCGGACTTTTGCGTGTCACATCATCGGACTTTGGCTTGTCACATCAACGGACTTTGGGAACTGCACACGAACCATATGACTTTGGCGTGTCACACCATCGGGGTTTGGCACAGACCATCGGACTTTGGCATGACCATCGGACTTTAGAGTCCCATCGCACTTTGGAGTCCTTTATATTTAATTAGGTCAATATATTTGCAATAAATAACAATGCTTGAACATCATAATTAAACACTACTGATATCAACATCGTTCAAAATCAGTTTTGTCAATATTAACATAATTTGGAATACCATAATTAAAAAATGTACAGGTGCCTAATTATAAGCTTTTAAGAAAAAAATGACATACAATACACAGTACATAGGAAATCGTTTAAAACGTTCGTCTATGTATTAAAGAATGCAAAAATATGTTTTCTGACTATTCAGCCTAAGTTATATTTAATTTATATAAGAATCAATGAAAAGTCAAAGCATCCTAAAATGTTAACATTTGAAAATTCTAAATTGCTTTCGAAATTCTATTTAAGCTGTACTAAAGAGATTCGTTTCTCTGCTTATAAGCAGATGAATATGATTACTTATAGTCTAAACATTCTCTATTATATATGTGTTCTTAACATATATTTATATTTTACAACACCAATAATAGAAAAAACCTAAGCTTCATTTCATATATAAGGAGAAGAGTAATGAACTATGTTTCCTGACGGAATAATTTCAAGACAAAAATGAAGATGTTTTCTTATTTTGAATATCTCTAAAATACTGTAAGTTAGGTTTCCTAATTTTCAATTCAGACTAGACTTTCAGCTATGTTGTGCATTCAATTTTTAAAAAAATGTTCCAAAGAACATATTTAAACATTTTTTTATGAATTTGGTCGACATATTTTGACATATGAAAAAATAATCTAGAGAGCTAAGACTGAAATACCTTTAAATATATATGTAACTCATTTCAATCCATATCAGTTGCATAATTTACCCCAGTTTTTGATTTTCGTTTCTAAATAATTCACTTTCTATTTAGTCTGTTGTAATATAACACAGTATACAATATAACACAGTAAAAATTTACAAACTTAGGTATCTGTTGTTTTAATCATGTCTAATTTCATAAAGCATGCAAATGAAGCTCTCGTATGAAGTATAATAATACATTTTGGAAATCAAGTCTTCCATCAACCTGTTGGATATCCAATGGGTACCAATCGCGCCCCATTGCTAGCAGACCTCTTTCTGTTTTCATATGAAACAGAATTTATTCAAAACCTTGTATGAAAAAAAATAAATCAGTCGCTGTGGCCTTCAACTCAATATTCAGGTATATCGACGACGTATTATCAATTGTCACTTCCTTATTTACGTCGACTCGATATATCCCAGTGAACTTGAAATAAAAGATACCAAAGAGTCTGTGGCATATGTGTCATATTCAGATAATTTAGTGGAATGGGACATTGATGGAAACCTGGCAGCAAAATTTTATGATAAACGTAATGACCTCAACTTTTCTATCGTCAACTTTCCTTACTTGTGTACTTACAGTACCGATCAGACCCAACCTAACAGAAAGTAAACCCGAACTAAACCCTGGGTTTACTTTCTGGGTTTACTCTGGGTTTACTCCGGGTTTACTAGAGTGGACCCAAGTAAACCCAGAGTAAACCCAAAGTAAACCCAGAGTGGACGCAGAGAGTAAACCCAGTTAGAGGTATACCCCTGAAAGCAAACGCTAACTGTGTATTCGGAATATACAAGGGGCAGGAATTACAGGCAGTAGGATGGTAAAATAAAAGAGGGGTCTGCTTCACACTTCAGTGCGTACAGTTGACCTCAAAAGCAATTTCCAAGTAAACCCAAAGTAAACCCCGAGTAAACCCAAAGTAAACCCCAAGTGGACCCAAATTTTCAAAAAGTAAACCCAGAGTAAACCCCAAGTAAACCCCAATAGTAGACCCGGGGTTTAGTTGGGGTTTACTCTGGTGTTAGGTTGGGTCTGATCGGTACTGTATGTTGCAATATACCTTCATCACCTACATCACCTGCATAAGGGGTTTTTGTCTCTCAGTTAATTCGATAAGCAAGGACATGTTCTACGCATGAACAGTTTCTACGTCGACGGAAGCTACTGACAAACAAGTTGATAAAACAAGACTATCAACTATCTAGATTAAAGTCATCTTTTCGCAAGTTCTATTATCGATACAACGACCTTTTCAGCAACGACAATCTTCCACTGGGTTGCATGCTGACTGGCGTTTTGTATACTTATTGTTAGACCATAATTAATCACCGAATTGTTTTCGGAGTTTTTCGTTTTTCCCGATTACGACAAAGAGCCAAAGGCGAGTGTGACCGGTCAGCAAAGGATGCTTACTCCTCAATGGCACCTTCCTACCTCTAACTTTTTTTAGAAGTTTATGTTTGCTCTAGATCTGCTTCTGTTTTGTATTTTTCCTTTAGACTTTTGATTTTGAACGCTGTTTGTTATCACCACATGTTATCTGTTTGTTATTCTTTTAAGTGTTGGATACTTAAGCCACTAAATATCAACTACATACATCCTTCTTTTTTTCAATTTCTCCAGTTCCAATGTTTAGCTCACCTGAGCTGAAAGCTCAAGTAAGCTTTCCTGATCACTTTTATTCTGGCGTCAGTCTGTCTGTCCGTGTCTCTATGTCTGTCTGTAAACTTTTTACATCTATTCCAGAATCACCTGGCCAATTTCAACCAAACTTAATACAAATCATTATTAGGTGAGGGGGCTTCAAGTTTGTTAACATGAGGTGCCACACTCTTTTTCAAGGGGAGATAACTAGGAATTGAAAATGTGTTGGTATTTTTCATAAATCTTCTTCTTACAAACAATTTAGCTAGAAAGAAACTTTTGTGAAATCATCCCCAGGTAGTGTAGATTCGAGTTTCTTCAAATCATGATCCCCAGTGGTAGGGTGGGGCCAAAATGCAGGTGAATGTTTACATAGGAATACATGTATATAAAGAACAATCTTTCAAAATCTTCTTCTCAAAAACCAATTGTCCAGGAATGCTTGAGCTTGTGATGAAGCGTCCCTAGGTATTTTAAAATCAAGTTAGTTGAAATCAGGATCCTCGGGATAAGTTGGGGTCACAGTGAAGAGTCGAATTTTTACATACATGTACGGATGTTTAAAGAATGATCTTCAAAAATCTTCATCTTACAAACAAATTGGCCAGGAATGCTGTAACTTGTATGAAAACATCCCCAGGTAGTGTAGATTCAAGTATATTTTGTCAAATCTTGATCCCCAGGGGTAGGATAGGGCTACAATTGGAAGGGGGGGGGGGGGTAAAAGTTTTACAAAGGAATATATAGGTAACGATCTTCAAAAATCTTCATCTTAAAACAGATTTCCCAGGAATGCTGTAACTTGCGTCGAAGCATCCACAGATAGCGTTGATTAAAGTTGTTTTTTTTAATCATGATCCCTGGAGGTAGGATAGGGCCGCAGTAGGAGTCAAATTGTTACATATATATAGAAAAAAAATCTTTAAAAAGCATCTTTCAAAATCCAATTGGCCAGGAATGCTTTAACTTGTGTCAAGCATTCCAAGGTAGTGTAGATTCAAGTTTGTTCAAATCATGATTTCCGAGGGTAGGGGCGGGCCACAGTGGGGTTGGGGTTTAACTTTTACATAGGAATATTTGGAAAAAAATTCTTAAAAAATCTTCTTCTAAGATACTGTTACTTGTTTGGAAGCAACCCAAGATAGTGATGATTTAAGTTTGTTCAAATCATGATTCCTGGGGGTAAGGTAGGGCCACAGTGTGCGAGGAGAGGGGAGTTGAAATTTTACAAAGGAATCTATAGTGAGTATTTTTTCTAAAAAATCTTCTTCTAAAAAGTCTATGTGATATGACTATAAAATCATCCTGTTACAAAAGAAGCTCTATGTTAGATAAACGAATACCTGAAAAAAAAGGCTTTTATAAATTCAAATTTTCTACTACAATGTCCAGATGCTCTGTATATGACTCCATAAAACTGATTACATTATGGCTATTGTTGCTGAGGTGAGCGATGTGGCCAATCGGCCTCTTGTTATTTTGCTTTTCCCCAAAGGTAGTAAATTGTCATCTCTGGTACCTCAATGAAATATTTTAGGTTTACCGAGGACATTAGTAGCAAATTATCTAAAGAATTAAATATTTCTATGATGTAAATGATATGAGATAAAAATCACACTCAAATTGGTAAAATCTAAATGCATCAAATGCTTTATGCTCAAAATTAATCAAAAGCTCTGTTTAAAGCCGTGTTCAAGGTCCGAAAATCACCATGTGCGTTTAACAAAACATATAATGAAGAGGATAAAGCTTTATTTAACAGTCAGAGTTCCATTCATGTCTATCATTGTATCAAAAATGATAGAAACAGACCAGGGGAGATACGTATAGAGCTTGTCTGGCTCACCAAAGCAAGTTTTGAATCTATATATCGGCCATTTTACATATGCATCAGTTATTGTACTAAAAGCACAATACCTTTAGACGCATTTCATGTTGTTTTTTTAATTTGTGTTTCATAAATACATTATTTTTCAATATTGTAGTTTCAGGCTCGAAACTTAAGAAACATTCTGTATGCCAATCTTTTTTCCAATGGTTGTAAAAATTTTTGAAAGCAATACATTAAACATTGAAAACGAATATTTAACGTTTAAACAACGTGTTGTACATGTATTACGGCAATACATTTTCCCAACTTATCTTGCGATCCTGACTTTACCCAAGGACATGTTTTGTTTACCTTTGGCGATTATCTAACAAGACTGTTTTAACATCCCAATTTAATACATTTCATAGACTTTTGTCCAGAATACATCACTGGTTCTTTCAATCTCGACATAGTTCCTTGTACTGTGTCCTCTGGATCGTGTCCAGACGTACTGTTTCAGTCAGACGAGCTCAACAAGTGTAAGGTTTTCTATTTTATAGTTTCTTAAATTCTATAACAGATATTAATATAGGTAAAATCTTGTCATAGTACTGAAAGTTAAAATGAAAATTAAATAGTATCATAAACACACACATTCGGTTCAAGTGGCGATACCTGTTCATAATGTAATTGTATTAAACGCTAGCCCTTTTAAAACTTTATTATTTTTTCGGTTAAATCTTTTTGGATTAGATGATGGATTAATTGTATACAAAAGGCTAAACAATTCGTGTTCTACCTTGTGCATGGGTGCATAATACGTTTTAGTGTTTTGGTTGCTAATGTTTAGATAATGTTGATAATTTCCTATAACATTTATATTTCTTTAGACATTTGAAGAAATTACATTTTTTCATTCAAATCATTTTATACGCTATATGGAGACCTGTGTCTCTTGCGTGAGAATAGCTACAACTGTTAGCTAGTTTTGAACAGATCTATTAATTAACTAACACATAATGTGAAAATGATATGCTTTGAAGACATTTTGCTAAATAACTTTTCACTTTTTTGTCTCTGATATTCTTTACAACACTCTCACAGGTATCGTAAAGGTAAATATAATAAAATCGCATAATGATCGAAATTCGTCAGTTTGAAATGTGACAACATTTTAAATCAAATATTTATATTTAATAATTTAAGTATTTTGATATCAAATAATTTCAGTGAGTATGTTGGAGTAAAGGTTGATAAGTCTAAGACTAGGTAAAGATTATGTGTGGAGTAACTTACAAGTTTTTTTGTATATGTATGAATAGCACATCATAATGCATTATCATTATTTTTTATTGATTTGTTTTTTTTTTTTACGTTGTTATAGTAACGCATGAAGTTTTCTCCTCATATAACACAGCCTTGATACTGCTAAACACATTTATTTTTGATTAATCACATGAATCTTCATTTAGATACGTTGTGTTTTTATAATGGGTTACCTCTCAATAAAAAATAAAGGTAAAAAGTTGCATATATGTCAAAAAAGGGGATATTAAGATTTAAGTTTGTAAAAAAATAACTGTCAGTTTTTGAAAATTTTCAAACAGAAAGTAAAATGTTTTACTGTTTGAAGTAGAATATAATACGCAAATTTGATTTTGACAGATAATGATATCTTATGGTATTTTATGGGGGATTTGTTGGATAACTTTGTTTTGTGTAGAAGTCATGCCTTTTGATACTGATATTTGACCGATGTTGTCTACTCGACGCAAACCATCGGCAATCTTTTTACTATAATTGTCTTATAACCATGCTAAGTGATCTTTTTGAGAGAAAAAAACTCAAATATTTTCATTAAATATCAAGTTTAACCCTAAAAGGAAAGGTTACAGTGAAAAAAGTCCTAGCATATACATAGTATCATCAAATGACAACTAAAGGTACATTAGCATCAAGGTATTCACACTCCTCAATGATGTTGAATAAAGAATTTCTCGAGAAGTATATCCTTGAAATCTGTAAACAAAACATATTAAAGAATACAAAAAAGGCGCGCTGAGCACTCTACCTTAGTCAACACCTTGAGATATTTTCAAAAACTTCAGAATTGACTCCAGCAAAAGAAACAAAACATTTGCTTTCATTGTACCAATTTTTAAAAAATATGTCCACAAGGTATTGTCAATTCCAAGTTCATATAACTTTTGTGCCATATTCTATCAAAAGCCTTTTCGTTAACAAAGGGGTCCTTATTTCTTTGTATCAATGTGTATTAGGATATATTAGGGTAGAAATATTAATGCTTAGAGATTTAGAGGGGTCCGAATGGATTTAGTATACCCTATATTTAACGTCAAACTGAAATTATTGGTACACTCAGGGGGTTATAAAATCATATCCTAATACACATTTTAACAAAGGAATAATGACCACTAGAATAAAGGATTATCCCTCTATTATGACTTTATACCCCCCTGAGTACACCCATAAATTTCCATTTGACGTTAAATTAGGGCATACTAAATCCTTTCTGACACTATATTGTTTAGAAGAAAATCAAAGGAGAGATGGAGAAAGTTATCCTCTGTTGGACGGTATGAACACGTATAAATAAAAGAAATATAACTATGAATCAAATGTTTAGATTACTACTTGTATAGCATGTATAGTGATATTTTTCCAATCAACCAGATTTAAAGACTTTCCACAAATCAGCAGCATTTCGTGAAGGAGTGACTTTTTTTAGAAAATGGCGAAAAATTAATTTTCTTGATACGTCAGTAGGGTTCTGGAAAAACATTCACAGCGAAACAGGTGAAAATGTCTGTCACAAACACACTTTCAATAGTAATACAGACTTCTTTAACATTCAATGTTGGTGATATACCTTTAATCGTTGTTGAATCGTTCGCTAAGGAAATAGCTGACGTTAAAAAGGACCGGTAAAATATCTACCAGTCATTTACTCAATAGAAATATTACTACTTTTAATCATTTCAAATCAAACATAAGTAGTTGGTATGGAAACTGTTGTAACTGTTGCGCTTGTCGCTTTGTCGCTAAATTTCCTAAACAGGTTTAAATTCAGTAGGTCAGAATTATTGTGGTATTTATTGTCTTAAAGAATCCTTGCAGTATGTTTGTAGTTATGTTTTTAGTAGTGTGATATTGATATTGTATATTTTATGTTGTAATTACATGTAATGGTATTATGTAGTCGGAAAAAAGCTCCTGAGAGCTAATTTTTATTGTTGTAAAACCCGACCTAAATAAATATTATCTTATTTTATCTTTATCCTATCTAAGAGATGAAATAATAATTTATATAACAAAAAGTCAGACTCTGGAAGAAAATCCGTTCTTAATTATAACACTAAATGAGTATTTGGAACATTTAGAAAAGTTTGTCAACTCTTCATGCAAGAAGGATGTCAATTTTATTTATCTTTCGAAAATGTTAACAAAGGGAGATCAGAACTCATAATTCGAAATTTTAGTCCAAATAATGACTTTAGTAAAGTTTAAGAACTACCTTCAAAAGGTATTAACCATTCATTAGGATATCCGGAAATATGTACTTTGTTTTGCAGATGTAGTGCTTTCCAAAAGGTCAGTCTAGTATACTTTGTAATCGTCCTCTACAAAACTTGTATTTAGAAAGAATACATGAATCCGAAGATAAAGAAAAGTTTTGATGTTGTTATGTCACAGATGACCAAGTGACCTCGAGATAATAGGAGATCCAGACCCTCAAATGATAAGAAAGATTGAGTTAACATAAATGCTTTATATTTGTTTACTGTCCTAAATTATAAAATACATGATGGAAACAATGATTTGTCCATGTATCCCTTATTAGAGGAGATCATTTCTTAGTTGGTTGATGATCAGTGTATGGAGGCTTTGGTAAGACTGTCCTTCAGATAGGGTTCGACTGTTGCTGGTCTTGTAGGAGGCTGATGCTCCATTCAGTGACTAAGATATCTCCGTGAGGCTACGATGTAGATACCTGAAAACACCAGAAAACTATCAGGAAGACTTAGACCTGTTAATTGTTCAAATACATACTTACAATGTATGTCCCAATGTGTACACCATACTAACACGTGACATATACACAAATACTTCATGACTCAAT
>WFKH01011801.1:61246294-61268807 GCA_016163765.1 Magallana hongkongensis | reverse complement strand
TGCCATGTTAGTAATTTCATTCTATCTTGTATATTTTTAAAAGCAATTAATGTATCCTTCCAAAAGGAGTTTCTTACTAAATTAGTTATACAGGATATAAAGTCTGACCCAGTCTTAAGCATAGTGTCCGTATTAATTGATTTATTTAATAATATTAAGAGTTAAGTGATAATTGATAATGGCGATCTGGCTTAATATAGATAACCATATGTAAAAATGGGTTTACTTTTTTGTCTAGTCAACTGAAAGTTTTAACTTTTTAAATAAAAAAGCTATCTTTAGTCACTATTTTGTATTTTTTTCTTTTTATCAAAGAGAATCATAATTTTCTGTGTAATCGTCCTGTTTGTTAATGTCGTAAAAGTAACTTTACTTGATGATCTTACACCTTACATGCCTTCCTATATTGCATCGGATCTTCTCGATTGTTTATAGTTGTTTCTATGTAAAGGTCATACACATTTGCAACGATCTGTTTCAAAATATCTCAAAGGTTTTTTTTTGGGTTTTTTTAAAGGTTCAAAATATATAGTATCATAGAATATCATTGAAGTCTCGTTGCATATCATTGGAATCTCATACCATAGCATAGATTCTCAATCGTCATATCATACCATATCATACCATAGCATAGCATGCAACATGATTTTAACTCGGTTTTAAATGCTTTTTTTAAAGAATAAATGTTTATTTTGCAGATTAGTGGTAAACTTTGGCTTCTTCTCATTTTACTTCGAAATGTTTGGAACTCTTCTAAGTATGAATGCGTTTTTGTTCAAATTTGATAGCATACCATAGCATAGCGTACCATATCATTAAGCCCTTCATTTCAATTTCTAATAGCATAGCATACAAATCTCATTGCATTGCATTGAAATCGCATAGCATATCATTAAAATCGCATACCATAGCATAGTATTAAATTGTAAAAGATATGTATTAAATGACCGTAAGGTGCACTATAACAACAACCGAAACACTCTCTCATGTTGGAACCGTTGTTAATACATCATCTAATTTGTTTTTGCATACAAAATGATCAAGTGTTTCAATCAAAACTTGGTTTCAACGCCATCTTTTGAAAGTAAGATATCTATACTTCATGCAAGAGTGCAAAGTTCTGTTCAATATATCGGCGTTTAAATTTCTAAAGAGTTTTACGGTTATTGTTCAACTACTGTGTACATAGCCTCACATTCAAGTATAGACCTTAGTCGTCGCGAATTCCAAGAGCATATAGGTTACCTTTCATTACCTGTTTGTGACAAAGCTGAAAATATGTTTCTTTCTTTTTTTTAATTCTGTCTTTTATCCTCTTTTTTTTATCCCAATATCCTACAACCCTTTAAATACAAAAAATAAATGACTGCAACGTAAAAGTAATAATAAATAGTTAAGGGTTTCCCAGGTGCATACATAACTATTCGACCTGATTTACATTGGTAAGAGTTGTCATCATAATTAGATTTTTCAGTTGTTTATACCTGAATCGAGGATCGTATGTATCACAGTCTGTCAGCTTGGTGGCTGGGTAATTGATGTAAAGACCAGAATTCAATGCAATGTACTGGAACTGTAGGTGTTTTACATCAAGATTTGATTTCATGGCCGCTAGAACATTAGTAGATGGAAATGCCAGGTTTTTTTGGCTAACGTAATCCGGATTACTGTAGCAGAGATGATCTTCAGACACCTTAGATAAGAAGGTAATTCATAGTAAGAATCAAAAGTTACAATAAAAACCATTCTGCATCTGAATTATACAAAACAATGATTCATACAAAAGTTTATTGATACAAACCGAATAATCTAAAAATAATTAATGATGTAAATATCTTCCTTTGGGCTCATTTATGAAATGATATAATAAGAAAATTAAATATAAAATGATTACACTTGAAATCTTTAAATTGTAAAGGTATAGTACCCATACTTCTGTTTTTGTGAACTAATAATTTGCTAATAATGGTATTTAAAGTTTTCCTTACATGAGTTCTAAAGCGAATGTTTTCTTGGTACTCTCCGTCCACACAGCAGTCCTGGGGAACCTCAGCAGACGACAGCTTGTCCTCCTCAACAGCTTCCTTCAGATCCTTTAAGGCAATGTCCACTTCAATCATTCGTTCTCCTATTTTACCTGCGATCTTCAACATAATCAAAAGATATAGAAATTTCTAAACAATGTTACACTAATTACCATAACTATTTTCATGAAATTTGAAATGGCAATTTTTTTCTTATTTGATACCTCTGTTAAAATTGATGATAAATCAATATGTAATGATAACGTAATGAATGTCATGTGTATATCCTAACCTCTTGCACTTGTCCTTCTCCATCAGTTCTTGTTTCCTGGTACCGCAGCTTGTTGTACTCGCCCTTATGATAGATTTATAATATATATTTTATTCTAACAATTAAGCAATATTATCATTCGAGTTTTCAAACATAAATAATCTCTAGTTTTGGATTATCTTAGTTTTTATAAGCAAAATCATACACACTAAATCGAGTTGAAGAGTTTTCATGATTTAGGTAAAGTCTCAAGTTCTCCTAAATTGCTTTACCTGCAGAAATGACCATCCAATAGAGTCTGCCAGTTTATACAACTCAGTAGCGAGAGTGTTCCCGCTGATATCTTGGGCATTCTTGAGATTCGCGTGATTCACCACAAACAAACATACCATCAGAAATCGGCTTCTCATCCTTTATTCTGGTAAATCAACTATCTCTATACTACAATTATATAAAGAAAGAGGAAAACAAATGTCCGATTTTCAAATTCATTTACATCTTTGAATATACAGATTTCTTATGTGTATGCAAATTTTAGGCTTGCTTGAAATGTTTTATGTTTTCATCGATGCAGTATTATTTCAAGGTACATGTACTAAATGAAACCGGAAGTTAAAAATTAAGGGCACAGGAATAAAACTCAAAGCTGATCAAAATAGTGTCTAAGGAATAACAAAAAAAATGCGGGTTTTTTAAAAGTAAAATGTAATTCATTATTAGATTTGAAATGAAAAACACGATGTTATCAAAACATTAAATAACCTTGCAGAATTGAGGCTAATAGATATCAGCAACTTATTTACGTAAATGCCTGATTGTGAAATTTCTTACAACTTAACATGCTAATCTAGTAAGCTAATATAACGTGTGTATGAAAGTGTTTGATTTATTTTCTTTATCTGAAAAGTAATGGAAATGGTCGTTTACTTAAATAAACATCACTTTCATTTTAAATATATAAACAGAGCGACAAATATCACTGACCATGTATATAAAGATACATAAGAAGGCTAGGAAGTTTCAGTAGAAGACTTGATGATAAACCTAACGGATTTTATCATTTGAGAAGAATATTAACCTTACGTTCTCGGCGATCTACATTATTTTTTCCTTCTTCCACCTAGGGTAACGATTCAGTCAATAATATTTTCATGAGTATATACTTTACCACACAAATTCGGTGTTTAAATCCCTTGTAACTTGTAAACCGTGATAAAAATATGTCATAACAAAAGGCTTAAAGATCGTTCTCCGAAATCAACACATGGTATCTTTAATTGAATTGACTGAATCTTCGCAGGTTTTATAAACCGACATTACAGTTTTCAAATCAATAATAAACGATCACGTTATAATGAAACAAGCGGAAAAAGGAGTTACTTTGTGATAGATAGATGATAAAACACAAACAAATGATCCTTCTCAACAATATTCATCTCTGTAATTGAACACTGTGGCATTAAAACTAAAACAATTCCCCTGAAAACTGTTTCAAAAATGACAACGAAAACTCTTTTATTTTTTATAGTCTGTTGAAATTTACATTTTTAAGAAAATAGAAGGATAGGAATGAGGAGATCAATGCCACTTTTCTTTGATTTTCGCGACCAGGAGACAAAGAATACTGAATATATGATGGCTCAGACATGGTTCTTTTAGTATAGTTTATTTAGAGAACCCATGCGCCATTTACCATCAATCGGCGAAGAAAACACCAGTTAGGGAAGCCTCGATGTCACCAACAATTTAATAATTATAAAACCTTACAACTCTAAGCAATTTCTTTCTTGATCGACTTACATAGAATAAAAAAAGATCCAAAACTTTTCTATATAGTGTTTCTTCAAAGAATTGTAACTTAGGCTGGTTTTTCTGACGACAAATACTACATATATATGAATATGAAAAGACGTTTATCATCAAGAAGCAAGAAGCAGAGTAATTGATTGCAATTATATTCAATGTAAATTGCATTGTTCTTTTATCATGCTGGGGTGGGGGGGGGGGTGGAACATGAGCGAAATTCATTTTACCTTTAAATGATAATACATTAATTATATCATTTTATAGCTCAAATTCAATGCTTAAATGTTTCAACGCATTCTTCTTTTTCTAAAGATATTTTAATGATAGCTTCAATCACTCTTCTCAGTTATTATCTCCACTGTCTTAAATATTAAGTATCCTTTTTAAATTTCAATCATATCCACACAGTATTCAAAATCGATAATTTAAATACGAAACCGTCTCTGTCAATGCACCAAACTTTTTTTTCTCTTTGCGGAGTTATATTATCATGCACATTGTTTGGTTTCCTTGTTTGTTTACCTTTTTGAGACTGTTGACAAATGCCTTTCCTATGACCGTCTCAGGGAAACATGAATTTACTGATGTAATTTTTAACCTGGATATATCACACCCTTACTTTAAAAGTCATCTTTGGTGTTCATTGTACTGATGTTATCCATTGTATATTGTTATTACTATTGCTTTTTCATTATGATTATTACCTTTTATTATCATTATTACCATCATTAGTACTTCACTTCAGGAACTTACTCGGTGGTCATTATCAGGTTGAAAACCAAAATTGTTCTTAGGTTTTGAAGTCCATTAAATAAAATCTACCGAACAAAATTACTATTCTCTAAAAACAAACATGTTTGAAATAGTTCAGGATTAGTATTATATTATGTATACAATTTTTTTTAAAAGATTATAACTTTGAAAATTAAATACTATCATCGTTGCTCCTTATCACATGATATAATTTGAACATGTTTACTATTCCTGTAACGTGTTCTGGGTGGAAAAGTAAACAAAATGAATGAAGTTTTTATTCTCAAGTAGGAGTTTCGTTCAATTATTTTGGTACAGTCTCCATTGTCCTCTTTTGATATTCAAAACATGTCTTCTAAACGTATACATGGATAACAACTATTTTTTCTCTCTTTAATCCACCCCTTTAAATCTTCTTGTCGGGAAAATTTCCGTAGTTAATCAAAATGATAGGATCCAAACACGATAATAGTCATTCTCTTTACCACGTCATGTTGTAATCTGTAAATTGACGAATTTGTTCCTTTAACCACAAACTCATTTTACAGCAAGGTTACAATATGATTTTATTTATATCGTTCTTTTTGGACTTTGATCCAGAAAATGAATCTTTTGCAGGTTCACCTACTTTTTATTGTGGTTTTAGTATACCCTATTTGTGTTTTTAGACTATCACTCTCATTCTTACTTGTACAACAGCTGCATGACTTCACTTCTTTGGTTCCGATAGACTCATATTGTGTTGTTTTGGTATTGTTTCCATCACGAATAGTACCACAGCTGCATGACCTCAGTATTTCAAAAACAATGTCATTTGGAGTGTTAACATTTATCTCCATTTGATTAAACCCCATACGTATCATGTCACATATAAGCTATGCAATAGTTAAGTTGATTTTATAATATTCGTATTTATTCTGTGGCGAGCCCCTCTTATGAAATATTACCTGTACAATTCACCCATAACGAGCCTCAACTCACTGGACATTTAAAATTATGACCAGTCCGTGCAACAGTTTGGACACAGCAGTCCACGTGGAAGGACGCAGCCAAGACTTCTCCCGTTTTTCACGTACATTGTCCTGGCACATTTTCACATTGCTTTAACCACTGTTTAATTATTATGCCTATGGTCCAGCTTCTCTGAGGTAAGCCTTATGTAAGCCTTATAATTGTTATAATTGTGTTTTTAATGTTATTGTTTTATAAATGCAGTAAATGTCTAAACAGATCCAGTTACGAAGTTTCTCAGTAATTTCAACTTAAAACTATTCACTTTTATCATTAAAAATCTATACGAGCTGTTAACCTTTATGAAGCAGTCTTATTTATGGTGGTCCGTTTATGTCTTTATGTATACGAATGACATGTGTTCCGTTGGTCTCATGTTAGTAAGCGTAAAGTGTGAGTAAGTGTAAGTGCATACACGTGTAAAGTAATGCATGTATATCTGATATGTAATGCGTAACAGAATATACAAGTGAGTAAAATGTATGACATTGAGTCATGAAGTATTTGTGTATATGTCACGTGTTAGTATGGTGTCCACCTTGTGACATAAGTATGTATTTGAACGATTAACAGGTCTAAGTCTTCCTGATAGTTTTCTGGTGTTTTCAGGTATCTACATCGTAGCCTCATGGAGATATCTTAGTCATTGAATGGAGCATCGGAGCATCAGCCTCCTACAAGACCAGCACCAGTCGAACCCTATCTGAAGGACAGTCTTACCAAAGCCTCCATACACTGATCATCAACCAACTAAGAAGTGATCTCCTCCAATAAGAGATACATAGACAAATCATTGTTTCCATCATGTATTTTATAATTTAGAACAGTAAACAAATATAAAGCATTTATGTTAACTCAATCTTTCTTATCATTTGAGGGTCTGGATCTCCTATTATCTCGAGGTCACTTGGTCATCTGTGACATAACATCAAAACTTTTCTTTATCTTCGGATTCATGCATTCCTTCTAAATACAAGTTTAGGTTTTGTAGAGGACGATTACAAAGTATACTAGACTGACCTTTTGGAAAGCACTACATCTGCAAAACAAAGTACATATTTCCGGTTATCCTAATGAATGGTTAATACCTTTTGAAGGTAGTTCTTAAACTTTACTAAAGTCATTATTTGGACTAAAATTTCGAATTATGAGTTCTGATATTCCTTTGTTAACATTTTCGAAAGATAAATAAAATTGACACCCTTCTTGCATGAAGATTTGACAAACTTTTCTAAATGTTCCAAATACTCATTTAGTGTTATGATTAAGAACGGATTTTCTTCCAGAGTCTGACTTTTTGTTATATAAATTTATTATTTCATCTCTTAGATAGGATAAAGATAAAATAAGATAATATTTATTTAAAGTCGTGTTTTCGACAATAAACATTAGCTCTGAGGAGCCTTTTTCCGACTACATAATACCATTACATGTAATTACAACGTAACATATACAGTATCAATATCACACTACTAAAAACATAGCTACAAACATACTGCGAAGATTCTTTAAGACAATAAATGCCACAATAATTCTGACCTACTGAATTTAAACCTGTTTAGGAAATTTAGCGACAAAGCGACAAGCACAACAGTTACAACAGTTTCCATACCAACTACTTATGTTTGATTTGAATTGATTGAAAGTAGTAATATTTCTATTGAGTAAATGACTGGTAGATAATTTACCGGTCCTTTTTAACGTCAGGTATTTCCTTAGCGAACGATTCAACAACAATAAAAGGTATATCACCACCATTGAATGTTAAAGAAGTCTGTATTACTATTGAAAGTGTGTTGGTGACAGACATTTACACCTGTTTAACTGTGAATGTTTTTCCAGAAACCCACCGACGTATCAACAAAATTAATTTTTCACCGTTTTCTAAAAAAAGTCACTCCTTCACGAAATGCTGCTGATTTGTGGAAAGTCTCTAAATCTGGTTGATTGGAAAAAATATCACTATACATGCTATACAAGTAGTAATCTAAACATTTGATTCATAGTTATATTTCTTTTATTTAAAAGTGTTCATACCGTCCAACAGAGGATAGCTTTCTCCATCTCTCCTCTGATTTTCTTCTAAACAATATAGTGTCAGCAGGGATTTAGTATGCTCTACATTTAACGTCAAATGGAAATTTATGGGTGTACTCAGGGGGGTATAAAATCATAATAGAGGAATAATCCTTTATTCTAGTGGTCATTATTCCTTTGTTATAATGTGTATTAGGATATGATTTTATAACCCCCTGAGTGTACCAATAATTTCAGTTTGACGTTAAATATAGGGTATACTAAATCCATTCGAACCCCTCTAATTCTCTAAGCATCAATATTTCTACCATAATTTATCCTAATACACATTGATACAAAAAAATAAGGACCGCTTTGTTAACGAAAAGGCTTTTGATAGAATATGGCACAAAAGTTATATGAACTTGGAATTGAAAATACCTTGTGGAAATTTTTTTAAAAATTGGTACAATGAAAGCAAATGTTTTGTTTCTTTTGCTGGAGACAATTCTGAAGTTTTTAAAAATATCTCAAGGTGTTGGCTAAGGGAGAGTACTCAACGCGCCTTTTTTGTATTCTTTAATATGTTTTGTTTACAGATTTCAAGGATATACCCCTCGAGAAATTCTTTATTTAACATCATTGAGGAGTGTGAATACCTTTATGCTAATGTACCTTTAGTTGTCATTTGATAATACTATGTATGTGTTAGGACTTTTTTCACTGTAACCTTTCCTTTTGAAATCGTTTAGGTTTAAACTTGATATTAAAATGAAAATATTTGATTTTTTTCTCTCAAAATGAACACTTAGCATGGTTATAAGACAATTATTGTAAAAAGATTGCCGATGGTTTGCATCGAGTAGACAACATCGGTCAAATGTCAATATCAAAAGGCATGACTTCTACACAAAACGAAGTTATCGAACAAATCTCCCCCCCCCCCCCCCGCCCCATAAAATACCATAAGATATCATTATCTGTCAAAAATCAAATTTGCGTATTATATTCTAATTCAAACAGTAAAATATTTTACTTTCTGTTTGAAAATTTACAAAAACTGACAGTTGTTTTTTCTTTTACAAACCTTAAATCTTAATATCCCCTTTTTTGACATATATGTAAATTTTTACCTTTATTTTTTATTGAGAGGTAACCCATAATAAAAACACAACGTATCTAAATAAAGATTCATGTGATTAATCAAAAATAAATGTTTTCTTGCAGTATCAAGGCTGTGTTATATGAGGAGAAAATGAACTTCATGCGTTACTATAATAACGTAAAAAGAACAACAAATGAATAAAAAATAATGATAATGCATTATGATATGCTATTAATCCATATACAAAAATTTCTAATAAACAAAAAAACTTGTAAGTTACTCCACACATAATCTTTACCTAGTCGTAGACTTATTAACCTTTACCCCAACATACTGACTGGAATTATTTCATATCAAAATACTTAAATTATTAAATCTAAATATTTGATTTAAGATGTTGTCACATTTCAAAATGACGAATTTCGATCATTATGCGATTTCATTTTATTAACCTTTCCGATATCTGTGAGAGTGTTGTAAAGAATTCATAGACAAAAAAGTGAAAAGTTATTAAGCAAAATGTCTTCAAAGGATATCATTTTCACATCATGTGGTAGTTAATTTAGCAGATCTGTTCAAAACTAGCGAAAAGTTGTAGCTATACTCCCGCAAGAGACACAGGTCTCCATATAGCGTATAAAATGACATGAATGAAAAAATTTAGTTTCTTCAAATGTCTTAAGAAATATAAATGTTATAGGAAATTATCAACATTATCTAAACATTAGCAACCAAAAAACTAAAACGTATTATGCACCCATGCACAAGGTAGAACACGAATTGTTTAGCCTTTTGTATACAATTAAACCATCATCTAATCCTAAAAGATTTAAACTGAAAATAAAGTTTTAAAAGGGCTAGCGTTTTTAACAATTACATTATGAACAGGTATCGCCACTTGAACCTAATTTGTGTGTTTATTATACTATTTAATTTTTATTTTAACTTTTAGTACTATGACAAGATTTTACCTACATTAATATCTGTTATAGAATTTAAGAAACTATAAAATAGAAAATCTTACACTTGTAGAGCTCATCTGACTGAAACAGTACGTCTGGACACGATCCAGAGGACACAGTACAAGGAACTATGTCGAGATTGAAAGAACCAGTGATGTATTCTGGACAAAAGTCTATGAAATGTATTAAATCGGGATGTTAAAACAGTCTTGTTAGATAATCGCCAAAGGTAAACAAAACATGTCCTTGGGTAAAGTCAGGATCGCAAGATAGATAAGTTGGGAAAATGTATTGCAGTAATACATGTACAACACGTTGTTTAAACGTTAAATATTCGTTTTCAATGTTTTGCTTTTACAATAAAGTTTGGTAGCAGTGTTTAATGTATTGCTTTCAAAAAGTATTTTTACAACCATTGGAAAAAAGATTGGCATACAGAATGTTTCTTAAGTTACGAGCTTGAAACTACAATATTGAAAAATAATGTATTTATGAAACACAAATTAAAAAAACAACATGAAATGCGTCTAAAGGTATTGTGCTTTTAGTACAATAACTGATGCATATGTAAAATGGCCGATATATAGATTCAATACTTACTTTGGTGAACCCAGACAAGCTGTATACGTATCTCCCCGGGTCTGTTTCTATCATTTTTGATACAATGATAGACATGAATGGAACTCTGACTGTTAAATAAAGCTTTATCCTCTTCATTATATGTTTTGTTAAACGCACATGGTGATTTTCGTACCTTGAACACGGCTTTAAACAGAGCTTTTGATTAATTTTGAGCATAAAGCATTTGATACATTTAGATTTTACCAATTTGAGTGTGATTTTTATCTCATATCATTTACATCATAGAATTATTTCTTTAGATAATTTGCTACTTATGTCCTCGGTAAACCTAAAATATTTCATTGAGGTACCAGAGATGACAATTTACTACCTTTGGGGGACAAGCAAAATAACAAGAGGCCAATTGGCCACATCGCTCACCTCAGCAACAATAGCCATAATGTAATCAGTTTTATGGAGTCATATACAGAACATCTGGACATTGTAGTAGAAAATTTGAATTTATAAAAGCTTTTTTTTCAGGTATTCGTTTATCAAACATAGAGCTTCTTTTGTAACAGGATGATTTTATAGTCATATCACATAGACTTTTTAGAAGATTTTTTTTTAAATACTCACTATAGATTCCTTTGTAAAAGTTCAACTCCCCTCTCCTCGCACACTGTGGCCCTACCTTACCCCCAGGTAAGTGGCCCGCCCCTACCCTCGGGAATCATGATTTGAACAAACTTGAATCTACACTACCTTGGAATGCTTGACACAAGTTAAAGCATTCCTGGCCAATTTTGAAAGATGCTTTTTAAAGATTTTTTTTCTATAAATATGAAACAATTTGACCCCTACTGTGGCCCTATCCTACCTCTAGGGATCATGATTAAAAATAAAAACAACTTTAATCAACACTATCTGTGGATGCTTCGACGTAAGTTACAGCATTCCTGGGAAATCTGTTTTTAAGATGAAGATTTTTGAAGATCATTATCTATATATTCCTTTGTAAATCTTTTACCCCCCCCCCCCAATTGTAGCCCTATCCTACCCCTGGGGATCAAGATTTGACAAAAAATACTTGAATCTACACTACCTGGGGATGTTTTCAAACAAGTTACAGCATTCCTGGCCAATTTGTTTTTAAGATGAAGATTTTTGAAGATCATTCTTTATACATCCGTATGTAAAAATTCGACTCCCCACTGTGACCCCAACTTATCCCGAGGATCCTGATTTCAACTAACTTGATTTTAAAATACCTAGGGACGCTTCATCACAAGCTCAAGCATTCCTAACCAATTGGTTTTTGAGAAGAAGATTTTGAAAGGATTTTTCTTTATATACATGTATTCCTATGTAAACATTCACCTGCATTTTGGCCCCACCCTACCACTGGGGATCATGATTTGAACAAACTCGAATCTACACTACCTGGGGATGATTTCACAAAAGTTTCTTTCTAGCTAAATTGTTTGTAAGAAGAAGATTTATGAAAAATACCAACACATTTTCAATTCCTATTTATCTCCCCTTGAAAAAGAGTGTGGCACCTCATGTTAACAAACTTGAAGCCCCCTCACCTAATAATGATTTGTATTAAGTTTGGTTGAAATTGGCCAAGTGATTCTGGAAAAGATGTAAAAAGTTTACAGACAGACATAGAGACACGGACAGACAGACTGACGCCAGAATAAAAGTGATCAGGAAAGCTTTCAGGTGAGCTAAACATTGGAACTGGAGAAATTGAAAAAAAGAAGGATGTATGTAGTTGATATTTAGTGGCTTAAGTATCCAGCACTTAGAAGAATAACAAACAGATAACATGTGGTGATAACGAACAGCGTTCAAAATCAAAAGTCTAAAGGAAAAATACAAAACAGAAGCAGATCTAGAGCAACATGAACCTCTAAAAAAAATTAGAGGTAGCGAGGTGCCATCCTTTGCTGACCGGTCACACTCGCCGTTGGCTCTTTGTCGTAATCGGGAAAAAAGAAAAACTCCGTAGACAATTCGGTGATTAATTATGGTCTAACAATAAGTATAAAAACGCCAGTCAGCATGCAACCCAGAGGAAGATTGTCGTTGCTGAAAAGGTCGTTGTATCGATTATAGAACTTGCGAAAAGATGGCTTTAATCTAGACAGTTGATAGTCTTGTTTTATCAACTTGTTTGTCCGTAGCTTCCGTCGACGTAGAAACTGTTCATACCTAGAGCATGCCCTTGCTTATCGAATTAACTGAGAGACAAAAACCCCATATGCAGGTGATGTAGGTGATGAAGGTATATTGCAACATAAGTACACAAGTAAGGAAAGTTGATGATAGAAAAGTTGAGGTCATCACGTTTATCATAAAATTTTGTTGCAAGGTTACCATCAATGTCCCATTCCACTCAATTATCTGAATATGACACATATGCCACAGACTCTGTGGTATCTTTTATTTCAAGTTCACTGGGATATATCGAATCGACGTAAATAAGGAAGTAACAATTGTTAATTGATAATACGTCGTCGATATACCTGAATATTGAGTTGAAGGCCACAGCGACTGATTTATTTTTTTCATACAAGGTTTTGAATAAATTCTGTTTCATATGAAAACAGAAAGAGGTCTGCTAGCAATGGGGTGCGATTGGTACCCATTGGATATCCAACAGGTTGATGGAAGACTTAGTTTCCAAAATGTATTATTATACTACATATAAGAGCTTCATTTGCATGCTTTATGAAATTAGATATGATTAAAACAACAGATACCTAAGTTTGTAAATTGTTACTGTGTTATATTGTATACTGTGTCATATTACAACATACTAAATAGAAAGTGAATTATTTAGAAACGAAAATCAAAAACTGGGGTAAATGATGCAACTGATATGGATTGAAATGAGTTACATATATTTAAAGGTATTTCAGTCTTAGCTCTCTAGATTATTTTTTCATATGTCAAAATATGTCGACCGAATTCATAAAAAATGTTTAAATATGTTCTTTGGAACATTTTTTTTAATTAAATGCACAACATGGCTGAAAGTCTAGTCTGAATTGAAAATTAGGAAACCTAACTTACAGTACTTTAGAGATATTGAAATAAGAAAACATCTTCATTTTTGTCTTGAAATTATTCCGTCACGAAACATAGTTCATTACTCTTCTCCTTATATATGAAATGAAGCTTAGTTTTTTTTTTATTATTGGTGTTGTAAAATATAAATATATGGTAAGAACAGATATATGATACAGACTGTTTAGACTATAAGTAATCATATTCATCTGCTTATAAGCAGAGAAACGAATCTCTTTAGTACAGCTTAAATAGAATTTCGAAAACAATTTAGAATTTTCAAATGTTAACATTTTAGGATGCTTTGACTTTTCATTGATTCTTATATAAATTAAATATAACTTAGACTGAATAGTCAGAAAACATATTTTTGCATTCTTTAATACATAGACGAACGTTTTAAACGATTTCCTATGTACTGTGTATTGTATGTCTTTTTTTTTCTTAAAAGCTTATAATAAGGCACCTGTACATTTTTTAATTATGGTATTCCAAATTATGTTAATATTGACAAAACTGATTTTGAACGATGTTGATATCAGTAATGTTTAATTATGATATACAAGCATTGTTATTTATTGCAAATATATTGACCTTATTAAATATAAAGGACTCCAAAGTGCGATGGGACTAAAGTCTGATCGTCATGCCAAAGTCCGATGGTCTGCGCCAAACCCCTATGGTGTGACACGCCAAAGTCATATGGTTCGTGTGCAGTTCCCAGAGTCCGTTGATGTGACAAGCTAAAGTCCGATGATGTGACACGCAAAAGTCCGATGGTGTGACACGACAGAGTCCGATGGTTCTTGTTGTGCTCATAAAGCACGAATGTTATTTCCGTTATACATATGGCCTGTCTGTATGCGTCACGTAAACTTGAAGGCCAATAAAATACATACAAAAGTGATTTGAAATGTGTATGCAAATAAAAAGGTAAAATAAAATCGAGTTATGGTGATTACTTTTTTTTATCAATCCCTGTCTCAAGTTTCTCAGATGAGTCTTACATGTAGATTTAATTGTCGTTGACTAATTTGTTTAAAAAAGAGCAACATGTACAGATATTTAGACACTTCTTTTCGCAGCCTTCCAACGTAAACGCTTTTACGTTATAATTATGAAAAACGTTCCTCCTTTAATTTGTAGATTTTTTTACACATCGCTTCAAACGAACAAAAAATGCTCCGGGCTGACACTGTAAATCTCCCTTTCTTTCTAACTTTGTCAAAAAAGCATACGTCGATCAGCTGAACAGCCACTGCCATCTTGTTTATATTGAATTACTAGTTCCAAGTTACCTGCGACGTCGTCATGATGTGACGTCACAGACGATGTTATTCTGTCACTATCGGACTTTGGCTTCCGTTTTGGCAACTTGAAATCGGCCTTTGGCGCTGACCATCGGGTTTTGGAGTCTAACAAATATATCACAAAGTTATCTTTGTTGTGTTTATTTTTGCTATTTTATTTACACTCTTCGTTATGGAAATCTTGGATCGTGTCGTAATGATCACTCTCCCGTGGTATTTTGTTTATCGTATTGTAGGTATGAGTTGGTTCAAGGTAGGTATCGTCCACCACGTCAGGTTTCTTTTTGCGAACGACGAAAAACACGGCGACGACGATTAAGATGACAAATACTAATGTACCCAACGATACACCGATATATAGCAATTTATTCCCGCTTGAGGATGACGGCAGCTTGCACTCGGATCCACAGCACTTTTCATTGCAATCTATGAAGACGGTTTTAAGGTATAGTTATTCATATTTTAATAATTCTTTAATGCATAATATTGAATATATGAATGGATGGTTTTCAACAAAAAGAAAGTCATCGTTTTTATAGTTTTAATAAAGCTACGTGCATCAAATCATAAATTATGTTACTTTACAATTGTAAGGATACGCTATTTTGTGGATAGTAAAACTATTGAAATAAAATTTCTTTCTCAACGAAATAACCGAATATTGATGAATAAAAGATTCATACCATCTTTTAGACACTGTTGAGAGGGACATATTTCCTTCAGGCCACAAAATCCTTTAAGAATATACCCCTTTTTGTCGCTCGTACACCAAGAACAACCTGATGTACGGAAACACTCACTGACAAACGAAAAAACAAATAATTATTATAGGTGAAATCGAAAAGTTTAAACGAACACATCGATACAAATAAGTGATGTACTATTCATCCATATAAAATTTCATGTTACATTATTGCTTTTAAAACTTTTATGAATTATTGGGCAAAACAAATTTTGTTGGAATGATCCAGTGATTAAAATAAAAGATGTTAAAAAAAGTGAAAAATTAAGTCGGACTAAAGATCAAAAGGACGGCATAAAAAGGGGTCCAAAATGTTCACTTCTTTTTAAAGGAGCATAATTTAAATAAAAACGAATACTTAAACCAAAACTTTGCAATAGAACTGTACCTATCGCTTTTTACTAGGGATGGCAATCGGTTACAAAATTGCTAATCGGTTAATCGCAAGACATTCCGACCGATTAACCGGTTAATCGTATCAGAAATTCAGAAGTTACTTTTTGGAAACCTATTTTTATTATTTCATTCTCAAATAAAGTTTATTTTTACGTGCAAGAAGACTCATAGTATGTTAATTTGTTAGTACAGACAAGTTTAATGCTAGCATTTCATTAAAAAAAGAGAAAATAGTAATACATATGTAATGAATGAACGCTTGCCGTAGAAAATATCCTTTTATATGGCACTGATGTATCTGGTATTGATAAATATTTTCTTGCTAGATCAGCAAGATTTAGAAACAGTACTTAATATTCAGACCATCATTTGAGAGGATCAATGTTTTGCGTTCCTTTTTATATAAATACTTTGACACTTCATTTTCCGATCCGTTCAGCTCGTCTTGAAACGCTGTAAGAAAGACCAACGATTGTTTAGTTTTGCATTTTTTGGGGGGGGGGGGGTGTTCTTTGCTGATGGTCTCTGGTCGCACGCGTTTAATCAATGGTAAATCATCTATCAGAACCGGGATTCAAAGAAATTTTGAAACTAATGCTCCTTTCACACGTAGTTGTATTGTGTGGCCTCAATAATGAAGACTTGTCAGATTTCGAGAATGCAGCATCCATATTTTTAACATTATCATGTACAATAGCAACGACTTTCCCATCAAAACAGCGACAGAAAGAATGTGTATAGTTCTCAATAACGATTTCATTATCATTCACGCATGATTAAAAAACGGTGAACAATAAGAGCAGTTTTGAAGTGTTTAAACAATAATTAGCACCTATAACTCCGGTACACATCACTTTAATTAAGCAAGGAGAAAATCAATTATCCCCAAATTTAAGCTCTTAGCGATGTATGTAATGTTAAAATATGAACGTTTTATTTCTTAATGTTGATTTTTTATAAAATGTTGTCCGATTTTTTTATTTGATTAACCGATTACAGAATCTGTAACCGATTACCATCGTTCCGACCGATTATTCGGTTAACCGGATAGCAATTGCCATCCCATTTTTTTACTTATATAAATAAGAATCAAATGCTTGCCTTTCTGTTCTTCTACATTCACAATCAGTAGAAAAACACGTTGGTAGATTCCTAGTTTTATCCTCTTCCGGTGTACTTACTGATCTCAGGGTCGGTAACTGAGGACTACATGGAATAGAACCGTCCCTATGAAAAATGACATAAGTTATTATGACACACTTCTTTTTATCATATATGTTTATATAATCTTTCAATTTTCATTATTTTTAACTATCTCTTCATAGAAGGGACTACTTTCTAAGCCATATTTATAAATTTGATCCAAGACTGCTATTTATATAGTTTTTTAAAAGTTGGTGAAATATTTCGGAAGAAGAGCTGACAGATAGTCTCCGGGCAAAATGCGACCAAAGTTGATACATACCGAGGCCTGGTTTAACAATCCGACGGCGACAAATCCTCTACTTTGTCACAGACTTCGACACCGTGATTAATGATCACATTAAATACATGTATATTGGTATTGCTATCATGGGTACTTAAACAAAGTTTCGTACGATGGACGCAGATTAAATGATAATTCCTTTTAATATATCATTTATGATTTTTAAAACTCTCAACTAAATATGAACCTTAATCTATAAAAAAAAATCAATGTCTGCCATCAAATAGAGGTGCAACGGCATTGTAAATGCAACCAGCAATCATATTCGGAGTAAGCAAACCAAATGCAAACTAAATTTTTACGAAAAAAATCAGAAGTTGCAAATATTGCAACTTTCACTTAAATATCGTAATCCCAGAAAAAGAGAGTTTAAACAAGGTTCTTACATGGTGTCGTATTCATTCTTGCATACGTTGAAGGACAGTTCATTGTAACAGAGGCAATTACATGCTCCTGTGCCACACTTTATTGAGCCAGGTGACGTATAGGGCTGTAAATAAATAACAAGGTAGAAACATGCAAAGGTATTTATCGTGCAGTATCAAACATTAGTATGTGTAATAATGTATCAAATCAAATATTGATATAGAAAATGAGAGAGTGAAAAAATTTGAACAATGTAATCATTACCAAAAAATAGTGAAAATTAGAAGCAATGTTATGTGACACATTTATAGTGAAAAATAGTAGTATATACAGTACTAAACTCATATTAAAGTTTAAGTAAGGAAGAAGTGGAAGAGAGGAGGCATATCGAGAAACAATTTGTTTATTTCCAGTAAAATATACAATTGGTGAAGGTTATTATGTTTAGCACTTCGCAAGTTTATAGATATGACTACTATATATATTTTTTCCTAAAAATAAAAACCTCAGTGCACATGAACGAAAAGGTCTGACGTACCCCTGACGTGCAACACGTTTCTTCGTCCTGCAGGCGTCTATGTTTAAGAATAATGTAAACGTTTGAGCCAGCTACTGGACGCAATTCATATCCTTCATCTGAGTCAACAAATCCATTTGAAACATACTTTGGCAGGTTTACCTGTCAAAATATATGGGGTTTTTTTTAATTATACGCCATTATTTTGTTATTTTTTAGTTTCTATGATATAGCTTTAATTCTTTTAGTGAATCGTTTACCTATTTTATCACTTAGCTAATCAAATAGCCTTTAATAAGAGTTCCTAGTTCACATTGCATAATTGATTTAGTAAGGTAATTTGTCCTATCCATGGCCAAAGAATAAACAAAATTGGCAATATCTATTAATTCTGGGTAATACATAATTGACGATTCGTAGTTTTTCTATTGGTTTACTATCCGACTATGTTGTTTCTGTCTCTTTAAAGTTGTCTGCTATCGTTTTAAATATATTATTTTTACCCTAAATGTGAATTGTTCCTTTTTATTTCCTGTATCTCTGCACGGTTGTTTATACATTACTGTTTTGCTTATCAGGGAACGAGAAATTCTTTCCTCCTGTAAAACAAATATCTTGTGACTACAAAATTAAACAAAACGAAATGTTCAGACTATCACTATCTTAATCGGTAAATTAGTGTATTTTCCCAATTTACTTTACAATCCTAACTTAAGATAAAATGCTAAAAAAATACTTTAATGAAAATATAATAACCACGTTTAAACCTTTACGAATTACTTACCTTATAAGTTATATGCACCGGTGCTTTTATTGGAGTTGTTGTTTCTGTGTAAAAAGGATGCATAACAAGGAACCCGCTGTTGTCGATCACGATACAACTAAATACAGGAAATAGAATACAAAAAAACAAATGTTAATTTTAATATGACAGTTTGTTAAGATATAACTGATAAAATTTAAATTAAAAATTCATATTGCATAAAAATACAAATGAAAACAATGTAATTTGCTTTATAGAGTAAAATATGAAATTACAATTAAATATCAAACAAAAGTAAAATGAAAATTAAAAACAAACGTATCTTTGACGGCTAGTAAATGGCATAACACTTTTCAAATCAAAATAAGATAATGTTACTAGATACATAGATCTAAACTTTTAAAGAAATCATAACTTTACTAAAAATTATTTCCACATTGACTTACATGTAATTAGTTTTGTTTGCACAGATTGGATATTTATCTTCCAACATCTGCTTAAAGTAAAATACTGAGAAGTCTGTACCTATCACTGCTTCGAGTTTTCTATCTGGGTTGGTTCCTCTGCAAAAAATAGTAAAGTGAACGCAGAGTCTTTCGAACGGCGTCAATTCCAGAAAACTTTTTTGACTGGCTTGTCCAATTAGAGTTATGCGGAATTAAGACAATATCGGTCGTGACTTGAATGAGAAAAAGAACGAGAGGGAGAGCTTTAAAAAGTTAATTGAGTAAATTATAAGTGATGCAGATAAACAATTCTTCATTAGTTATAAACTGAAAAATAAAATTAAGTTGAATTAATACATACTATAATAATGTAACTATAAAGAGTCTTTTAGTAAGGTTGTGGAATTTGTTTTAGCAACGAAGCCTATATTTAGGGATTATGTAATGTCAAAACTAAGTAAAACATATTTTTGGGATATTATTTGAATGAAATTAAAACAAATGGTGTTTAATAAATTTAGATACTGTTTATCGGAAAGACAAGACATGTGGTAGCTTAGTAGAAAAAAAAAACAATGGCTGACAAATTCGCCCCAAGTGAATGGTGTTTCATGCTGAGTAAACCTTGCGTTTAAAACACACTCACACCCTATGCAAACGTTTCTACAAGCAAGATCGCGACCTATGTTTAATTGCGGGAAGTTTCGGTTTACTTTGATTGGAAATTTTAAGGTTTTTTGTTTTTTGGAAGAGGGGTAAAAACAGACGATATAATCTTGGATGTTTTGACATTATGTAATACTTATGTATAGAGACATCGATGTAACCGGCCAAAGAAAGTTTGAACCACTTCATGGTTTCAATCAATATATGATATAATAAACCTTCATTTGTTTTTCAGTTTATAACTAATGATAATTTGTTCTGAATTACTTTGCAGTAATATGTCGATTCTGCCTACTACGATCTAATTGGACAATGGTCAGTTTAAAAATTAGGTTGAAATTTTTTCTGGGGTTAACACCTATTAAAAGTCTCTACATAATTAACTAAAAGAAAAGCAACCCAACATTTCTTAAAAAGTTTTTATAAACTATGGCTAAAATTTACGCATTTCATAAACATTCGCTTTAATGTGGTTTTGTAACATGATTTTCAACTCTTAGAAACATTTACCCTTTAGAAATTGGATTTTATGTAGAGAAAGCCTCGAAACGACTCTTTTACCTTTGTGTTTTAAAAAATTCATGTCTAATTAAAAAAAAAACAACTAGAGTTTATAAGACACTAGTGGGACAAGCCTGTGAGTATGCATGTCTTTTGTGGTCAACTCACCTGCCAAAATATCTAATCGACAATATTGAATGCATCCAAAAAAGGGATATATATATTAAGATTAAAAGACTTTTTCGTCCATTTGAAGAAGGCATTATAGACCTGTTTTTAGAATTCCTTGAAAAAAACCCCGCAAGAATCTTTGCCTGTTTTTTTTTTTTAATCCTTCAGACACATTGCACTACCTTTTGCTCGCACCCTCTGATAATGGATACCAACTTCGAAAACAGCCAACTTACAAAATATCAAACTATTAGACTAATCCAAAAAAATGTTTTGTGCCAAAAAACAAACAAACATTAATAGTTAGCGTCAGTGTGCAAAAACTCTTATTAGATATTGATGAACTGTTATTATTGTTTAAGACATAATTGAAACATTTTGGTAATAATAATTTTTTGGTTTTTTAAAATTATTAATTATTTTAAGATTTTGATGTATAAATATAAATTATTAACTGTGATTATGTACTTTAAACTGTCTAGTTGCCAATATACTTTTATTATCATTATTTTTATGATTATTATTAAAAAAGAGATATATTACTAGATATTCCAATGATATTCATCATTATATATAGCTCATAGATAACGAACAGTTTCGATATCAATTGTTATCCATATTTGGACATTTCTGACACAAATACTTCATGTTAATGACTACAGCTTCTTCACAAGAATTAGCTTACCCTTGTAATATGGTCTTTGTGAGAGAGATAATCCTTCCCGATCCCCATGAATCTTCATACGGAGCAGACAAGACATTTAGTGACTTCTGGGAGGCGGTCCGACTATACCTTTCGGAGACATTAATTACATCTAAGTATGAATATTACCTTAAAAACTGTTCTTTTTGGACTCACAAAAATTAAGAGGCGATTTGGTACATTGTGATATATTGGATAAGTTTAGTATACAACATAAGATTTATATGACCTTAAAACAAAGTCTCTATATTGTTACCATTTTTTACTTTATTGAGATCGATATTTACACTTGTCATCCCCCGCGCCGCCTTAAACCAAATTATAGTGACCAAACTAAAAATATTTTAAATAAATTTATCTTCTAACATTCCTTAAAAATGACCTCAAAATGTATGAATGGTATAAAAGATACCAAATTTACTGAATTTGGTTTTTGACCTGCTTTTTGAGAATTGTATAAGGCACCTACCATGGTCTGAGTTTGTGATTGTAGTCGTCTTCTAGACGTATCCCTGGGTACGTTCTTATTACACCATCTTCCGTCATGACGTAACGCCACGCTAGATACGGGGCCTCTTTCTTTGAGGCCGTCGTCCAAAACTTTTCCAGTGGGTAAGTTAATCGTATGGAATTCACTGCTGATGCCTGAAAATTACAACAGTGATCTGTGTTATTTCAATTGCTTTAAATTGATCAAAAAAAATCCAAATTCCAAAAAGTAATTTTTTTCAGTGACAGCTGACATTCTTAGGGGTTGGGGTTTGGGTGTCATAAATAAATTGCATTGATATGTTTATCTTTATATTTTTATTAACCGCTGGGTACGGACTATGATAGTGGTTAGTGCGCGCTCTTAAAC
>WFKH01011801.1:61186583-61197398 GCA_016163765.1 Magallana hongkongensis | reverse complement strand
AAGCTGACAGACTGTGACTCTTACGATCCACGATTCAGGTATGAATAAATAAGTAATTGTGGTGTTTAATTTGAATTATTATAAAACTACATTTCAAATACAATAGTTATTATAAATGATTCATGATCAACGAAAAGCAAAATATACATGTTGGAAGAAATAAAGAAAATTATTTAAATTCTTTTATATGTGTATATAGAATTTCATTATGTGGGTTTACATGGAATGCAATCTTTCTGCTAAATCGTATCATTTTCAACAATACATTCCTTAAATACAGATTACGATATTTAAGCTAAAAATATATTAAGGATTACAAAATTGTAGGTAAGAACTATTCAATTGTACCTTTTTTGTAATAAAACCAGAAAATTTTTTAAATAGTTGTACAAATCGAGATAAAAAAAAAGAGAAAGAAAGTAAGAAATTTTCAAAAATGAAACAAGTTTTTCGCTATGTCAGACGCAGGTAATTAAGGGTTAACAATATGCTTGCTCTGTGGTTTTTGACGACTGAAGTAAAATAATACAGGTCTGTGAAGGCTATTTTTACAAAGGTTGAGCAATAACCGTTACACCCTTTAGAAATTTAAACGTCAGTTTGTTCAACAATACTTTGCACTGGTACGTATATCTCAATTTCAAAAAATCGCGTTGAATACATTTATTATGGATGCATTTTGTCGTTTTGTAGGCTTAAACAAAATGGATGGTCTTTAACCTAAGCGTTTAAAATGGAAAGGGGGGGGGGGGTAATTAAATTGTATGCATGACTATTCTATATTTGCAGTGAACCTGTGCATTGTAGTTTTAGACCTTTTTTTAAAGCTTTTAGATATGTTGAGACAGATCGCTGCAAATGTGTGTGGCATTTATATACAAACAACCTGAGTTTTTTAAAATTGTAAAATTTTGAATCAAAAGGAACTTAGGTCAACGAACAATTCAGAAACAGACTAAATTGTGAATCCCCTGGATAAACGGAATATTTCTAATAATAGAAAATGGTGACTAAGAAAAACGACTAGCTTTTTTAGGTCACCTAAATAAACTCAGGTGACCTATTGCTATCTGTTTTCGTCCGTCTTAAAAACTACATAGCCAATTGTTTCCATTTTTGGTGTGAAGCATCTCTATGGTAAGAGGAATGTAAATTGTGAGGTTGGTGGCTCTACCACCCCCAGGGTGCCACAGGTGGGGCCAAATATGCAAAAAAAAACAGCCAAATTTTCAAAAATCTTCTTCTCTACTCCCACACATTTGAGGAAAAACCTGATTGCATGGTTATGATGTCCATGAAGCCCTCTACCAAAATTGTGAAATTCATGGCCCCTGGGTCAGGGGTTCAGGCTCTAGGGTGGGGCCAATATGGACATATAGTAAAAATGTATTAAATCTTAGAAAATCTTTTTCTCTACTCCCACTGATATTTGTTAAAAACTAAATACATGGTTATGATGTCCATGAAGCCCTCTACCAAAATTGTGAAATTTATGGTCCCTGGGTCAGTGGTTCAGGCTCAAGGGTGGGGCCAAAATGGCCATATAGTAAAAATAAATTTTAGAAAATCTTTTTCTCTACTCCCATAGATATTTGTGAAAACTGAATGCATGGATATGATGTCCATGAAGTCTTCTACCTAAATTGTGAAATTTATGGTCTCTGGGTCAGGGGTTGAGGCCCTAGGGTGGGGCCAATATGGCCATATAGTAAAAATGTATTAAATCTTTGAAAATCTTCTTCTATACTCCCTTATATATTTGTGAAAAACTAAATGCATGGATATGATGTCCATGAAGTCTTCTACCTAAATTTTGAAATTCATGACCCTTGGGACAGGGGTTTTGGCCCTAGGGTGGGGCCAATATAGCCATATAGTAAAAATGTATTAAATCTTAAAAATCTTTACTCCCACACATGTGGGCAAAAAACTGAATGCATGGTTATGAACTCCTCTACCTAAATTGTGAAATTCATGACCCCCTAAGTCAGGGTTCAGGACCTAGCATTTGGAGAGCATTTGGAAAGAGTTGAGAGGGGGAGGGGGGGGGGGTAAACAGTTAATGGAGTTATTTTCCCTTGCTTCTTCCTAATGGAGTTATCTTCCTTGGCTTGTTTATATTTAGTAATGAATCATTGAATATAGAAAAATAATGAAGCTGTCCATCAAAGTTATTGATAAGATATTGTGAAAGTATTTGAAAAGAGTTCAGGGAAGAGGATTATAACAGTTAATGGAGTTATCTTCCCTTGCTTCTTCATAATGGAGTTATCTTCCTTGGTTTGTTCATATTTAGTAATAAATCATTTAATAGAATGTAATTATAAAGTTGTATGATCAAAATAGTTATGCAAATATTTTTATCATTTGAAACAAAAACAGTTTTTAAATTTTTTAAGATAAACAAATAGACTTGTTAATAGTAAAGTAATAAGTAGTATACAAGCCACCTTGTTTTAATTTATCTATGAAAACATATAAACATAAAACCTGTTTTGTAAGTTAACATACGTGGGATAAATGAATTGAATGTAATCTGGGCACCTCTTCTATAGTATGTCAAACACTCTGTTAAGAGCTTCAAGTCTTGTGCTAAACTATAGGGTTAAGAGTCCTTTCCAAAAGAGTTCAGGCAGGGAGGTGGATGTCATTACATTATTATAATCTTCTAATCCATTATGAAACTCAATTAAATGCATTTATGAGTCTCCTCGACATTTTTGTGTATGGGCTATGGTACGCAGGTGACCGTTAAGGCCTATTGGCCTCTTGTTTAATTTAAAGAAGTTTAAACTTTATATACACCAGGCAAAGCAGTAAACATACACACAAGCCTGGCATTATCGCAGAACAAAATTATCAATTATCTTTTTTAACTATTGATGTGCTTGGGTTATTTTTGTAGAAAACTGATAGAGTGTATGATATGGAAAAAGATAAGTATTATTAGATGCTTCATCAAGAAAACCCGATATGGCTACGTATAAAATATCAATTTTGTAAAATTTCTGTATTTATTACGTAGAATGTATGAAAAGAATGTTTTGATTTGTGTGTGTGTGTGTGTGCGTGTGCGTATGTGTGTGTTCGTAATGAAATCAAGAAAAAAAGAGATACAGAAATAAAAAAGATGCTTGAGTTTCTGATTGACAACATGTATGCAGATTTTGGAAATCAGGTCTTCCAACAATCTGTTGGAATTCCAATGGGTACGAATTGCGCTCCATTGTTAGCAGACCTATTTCTATATTCATATCAAGAAGAATTTATTCAAAGACTTGTGAATGAAAAAAGAAATCACTCGTTGTGGCCCTAAACTCGACATTTAGGTATGTCGACGACCTATTATCGTTAACAAATGTTACTTCCAATCTTACGTCGACACGATATATCCAATCGAACTTGGAAATAAAAGATACCACAGAGTCTAAGGCATATGTTTCGTATTTAGATGTTTTACTAGAAAAAGACATTAACGGTAACCTAACAACAACACTTTGTGATAAACGTGATGACTTCAATTTTTCTTTTGTCAACTTTTCTTACTTATGTAGCAATATTTCTTCATCACCTGCATATGGAATTTTTGTCTCTCAGTTAATTCGATACGCTAAGGCATTTTAATCTTAAAAAAAGCACACATTTTCTTTTCATAGTTGATTCCCGCAAAATAGCGAACTCCTTTTTTTTTCGATAGTATATGAAATGTCTTCATATCGTCTGCCTTTATATTTATCAATATGATTTTGTTTTCAGAGACCCGTTTGGGTATAAAACTTTATTTCTTTATTATTTTGAGTTTCTGTTAGTTCTTATTGAACATTTTTTCTACACAGATAAATCTAACCTTTATTCTATAAAATCTAAAAAATATTTAGATGGAGCAATACAAAAGAAATTACAAAGAGAAAGTAAAAAAAATGAAAGGCAGGAGAAAAAAATATACATACTTTACATTACAACTTTGAAGTCAGAGATATTAGGACATAATATTTTTAAAGTTTTTCAAGTTAACTACTATATTTTGTAGACCATTCTATGTGTCCACCACCACTTCCGTCCCACGGGACGTCGTTGTAGCTTTGGACATTTCCAATTCGATGAGAGGAGACAAACTAAAAGAAGCAAAAGGAGCAGTATTAACAGTCATGGAAACATTGAGCGTCAAAGATAATGTAGGTGTACACTATTGATCAGTCTCTACTTTAGAGTATACATTTAAATTTTATAAAAGACAGGAGAATGTGTTATTTGATATAACTTATCGAGAATCCTGTTAATATATGACAGGACAATTGAGTTTTTAAATCTATAATTTAATGCTACATATATTTTGATAAAGGTTTTAAGCATCTTAATCGTAGTCTTCTTAAAAGGAGAACTTATTTTGTGCTAGTATTCTAAAGTGTATGTTTATCTTCGGACAGTTCGGAATGGTCGTTTTCAATGACGAAGCTAAAACCTTAGAAGGATGCTATGAAAATCAAGTTGTTCCTGCTACAAGTACCACCAAGAAAAAATTCGAAGATTTTCTGTCATCTCAAAGTGGAGGAGGTGGTGCAGACTTTGACGCTGCCCTCCGTAAAGCATTTATGTATTTTAAAGCAAACTCAAGTATGGATAATAACAGTCGAGGTTAGTACAAACACTTAGCGAAATGCGAAATCGAGGATCGACGTAATTCTCAATTTGGCAAATACAGTTTGAAAATTTCGAAGTAATTGAACATGTTATTATTTTCATCAAATTAATATAAAATTAATCATTTAATTATGAGGCAAATCACTGTTCCCGAAGATGCTTTAATAAACAATTCCGGGAATTTATCAAAAGATAGATATAACGATGTTACTGTTTATTAACGAATTATTAATTTCTTTTGCATTATGAAAAATTGAAATTAGGTTGCTATAGACGTAAAATTGAATACTGGCAAGTTAATTCATTTTTTACTCGTTTTCAACAAGGCGTGTGATTTGATATAAATCCAGCCGAATACAATATCATAAATTGATTTTATTCATAACGTTTTGAATATGAGAGATATATCTGAAATAAAGTTGGCATAAATGCTTTTAAGACACCATCTTATTATAGTTTAAGTTTATTTTTTAAAGACAAACTTTAGTTTTTTTTAATAAGGACATTATATCATAGTAGTCACTGTATATTAAGATATTCTGCGGAGTGTTCATTTCATAATATAAAGGTTATATATCATTCAAAACTCGAAACATTACTTGCTATGCAAAATGTAGTTAATATTATTCTTATAGTCATCGATTCAAATATCACTTTAAATCGTAGAAAATGTATGTACCTATTAGATATCAATGCAGAAGTGCACGAGAGGACATAAACTAGTTGACCTGTATGAAATTTTACAGATCAAATCCTTTTGTTTGTGACTGGCGGGGAAAATATAAAAGGAAACCCCCTTGAAGTTATACGAGATGAAAATGAGGCGCTACAAAACAGGGTCGTGATCCACACGTTTGGCATTGGAACAGGTGAATCTTACCAGCAGACTTTACACACATCCTGTAGCAACAGTAGGAGAGAAAATGAAAAGTTTAAGCAATTATAAAAACGATTTTAAGTAAAGTATGGCACCGTGAAATGATTTGTCTATAGGTAAATGGTCCGATAATCATCACTGAAAGTGGTAAAACACTTCATAAAGTGAGTATATTGTAATTGTTCTGATAATGATAGCATAATATTTATATGAATATAGTTGTTAGGATAAACCTTCCCATGATATTTACCTGTTAGAAAGCTCATTATCTTGCTGTTTTATTTTAAGTTTAAAGTCATCCCGTTCTTTATTGGTATTTTTTTCTATTCTATGGTAAATATTGACCCTATTAAGATGCATTGGGCTTTAAAACGTCATTGTTTTTCAACACCATAAAGTCGAACAAATATACACCTTACATTTGGACTGCATATCAATTTGAAATAAAATGGTGGGCATAGATTAGTTATTCTTAATAAACGTGGCATTCGGGTCAATTTAAAAATTGAAAATTTTTTATAGCAAAATGATAGTATTTTTCAAAAATATAAATCAGACCTGTTGTCATCTTTTGCTGTTTTAGAATTCTAAATTAAGGATAATTATTATATTACATACAATATTGAATGTTATTCCTTCCTATATCTTATATAGTTTTTATATTATTTTTTTTCATATTATATTAGCTTTTGAAAACGTAATTTACACAAAAAATACTTGTATAATTGCTTACATTATCATATATGAATAGATATTAATGATGACATGTGGTGATAACGAACAGTGTTCGAATTCAAAAGTCCAACGGAAAATTACAAAACAGGAGCAGAGCGAACAAGGACCTCATAAAAAAAGTAGAGGTAGGATCAGGTGCAATGGAGGAGTTAGCATCCTCTGCTGACCGGTCACACCCGCCGTGTTCTCTTTGTTGTAATCGGGAAAAACGGAAAAGTCAGTTACGGTACACAATTAGACGATTAATTATGGTCTAACAATTAGTATGAAAAACGTCAGTCAGCATGCAACCCAGTTGAAGATTGTATTTGCTGACAAGGTCGTTGTATCGACCAAAACTTACGAAAAAATGACTTTAAATGTGACTGTTGATAGTCCTGTTTTATCCACTTGTTTGTTAGTAGCTTGCCTCGCCTTAGAAACTGTTCATACGAAGAGCATACCCTTACGTATCAAATTAATTGAGAGACAAAAACACCATATGCAGATGATGGATGTATATTTCTACATAAGTAAGGAAGGAGACTATAAAAAAATTGAAAAAGTAACAATTGTTAATTGATTATATGTCGTCGATATACCTAAATGCTGAGTTCAACGCCACAGCGAGTGATTTGTTTTTTTCACGTACAAGGTTTTGAATAATTTCTGTCATATGAATTAAAATATAGGTCTGCTAACAATGGGGCACAATTGGTACCCATGGGAATTCCAACAGATTGTCGGAAGACCTATTTCCAAAAACTACATAGATATTGCCTATCAGAAACTCAAACATCTTTTTTAATGTCACCTTTAGAGTACTTGTGTGCACAATCCGAATGGCTTTTAACAAAATAGTTTTGCAAATGACCGATGACAAGGTAAGTAGATTTACGTGAACCATTTTTATAAAAAAAGCAGTTATCAATGATGTAAAAAAAACCCAGGTTTTAAATTTATCGTGGGGGTGGTTGTATAAAGAGTAGAACAGTCGTAAGTTTTGATGCTATTGATTTTGGTAAAATTTTGGGATGTCAAGTTTTCTTAAAGTTCCTTGGAATACCTAAGTATCCACATCTGATTTACACCGCTTCTTAAAGATATCGTTGAACAGTACTATGGAAGTTTTTCCTTTACTGCTCGTAATATGTTGGTAAGGAGTAAAAGAGGTTTGGTAGAACATTTACTAGAAACTGCTATATATCTTTGTAAGAACTTTTATGAAGTTTAGGTATCCAGTAAAGGTAAGGTAATTCAAATTGATTTTGGTTGTTGGGAATATCGAACATATTCAAAACTCACACATGATTTTGAAGCATTTCAGAGCTATGAGTATAAGTTGTATTTCCACTTGCGGAAATAAATCCAAGCTCTTCTAATATACAATTTATATAATGAGCCTTACAAACAAAGACAATGGTGTTTCCTGCTTTGTCGGCAGGGACCAAACTGATCGTGTAATCTATTTAGTTCTTTTTTTACTTCTAAATTATCAAATATAGAAGGATAGATAGTTTTCATACTGCGCTTTCATCGGTTAATACAAGATTTTAACATGCATCGAACACTTTTAGTCAATTCTGACAATGTGTCAAGGTCTTCTCTTTCATGTTTGGCCCATCGTATGGCGTATTCCTCTACAGGATTCATAATATGTATGAAATTAGAATACCAGTTGAAAGATCGGGGTTCCCTAAATTTTGGACCTTTAAGAACAAGTGCTTTAAGGTCAGCATTGTGTACTATATTTACGTCACCAGTAATGACATGTTCAGCAGGACTATATATAGTTGAAGGGTGAAGAACAAGAACATTTTGGAGGACTACCTTTCAGATGATCGATGTCGAGGCATTCTAGAGCATTTTTGTAATAAAAAGTTTGGAAGCAATGGTCCATGTATAATTGTAAGAAATACAAGGAGTCGTCTTCAACTTAAAATATTGTGGAATACAAGACTGGACCTTTTCTGTGATTAGGGATATTGCTAATATTTACTGCGTCAATGCCTTTGTTGGCATATTGAAGTTTAAAAGAACAAACGTGGTTGTTGAGCAGTTTCTTCTTCACGTGGCGGTTCAAAACGCATATGGTTAGCAGTATCCATAACTAGCGAACCGAGTCTGTATTCGGGTGTTGAAAAATCAGAAACTGGCATTTCCTTTACTTTTTCAAGCATATTATTTAAAAGTTTCAACGGGACAGAGTAAAGTTTGGGATGTTATGAAGACCTAACTGTTTATTTACATAAGGTAGAAGTGAACCAAAAGAGACATCGTGTATATTGGGTTTATTGTTAGACCGACGTCCATGTCTACGCTTACGTCCCTGTGTATTGTTAAAAAGTCTCATCACATTTACATCGTTACACTGTGGAGTTGAAAGATTCCCTACATTGTCGTTGTAACCGTAAGGAAATGCTGCGCCTAGCTTTCTGATCCAGAATTCTTCTCTACGTAAAGTGATGGACTATCAGTATGATGATACATTTCCTCTTTAATTCTAACGTTCATTGAAAAGATTGCATGATCGGGGGAATCGAAGTGCTTGAAGAGAAGCTGTTGGCCACCGTTGTTTACTTGAAATAGATGTCCCGATGTTCGTTTATTAAGAGAACCTTTTGTTTAACCAACAAAATGTATAAACTCATTGACCTAGTATTCATTCAATCATTAATATATTAATTTTTTTAAATTTAAAATGTTTTTGGTAGTAAAATCTAAGACATATTTTGACTTTAAAACGACATTAAAAACAACGCAAAAACTTGATTTCCAAATATCAGAATGTCACTTTGTAATTGTTTATTTTTATATATAAAAAAGTATCAAATAACTCTTGAACTGATGAGGCCAAACTATTTTAATTAATTTGATAACATATTTTTTCATCAAATCTTCATGCTGATTTCTTAGATTAAACTTTGGTTTTCGTCTTAAGTTATAAACAAATATGCTTCACAAGCCTTTTTTTCTATTTGTCATATCTTTTTATGTTGTTTGTAGAACTAGGTACTGCTGAGAAGGAACTGTTAAGGAATATGGCTCAACAGACAATGAACAATAACTCATATGGATACGTGAAGGTATGATGTGATTAAGTAAAAAATAAGCAATACTTCTTCTAGTTAAACTGTCTAGACGACTTTTAGTAAAGCAGGGGTTAAGCAGACAGTCTTCTACAACTTGTGTGTGGGTGTTCATGCACGATTCTATTTTTTGATATTCGCAACAAATACAAAAGGAATAAAGTTTATTACATTTAGCGAACTGTTGAAAATCCCGTTCGTTTGTACCGTCAATGATTGAACACCTGGATTCTTTTTAGAGCGGGAAACCAATTTTTTGTACGGACCTGAATTCTCTCCGTGAGGCCATGGGAACCTATTATGATTATTTCAGCGTACCAATTTCAACGTATCCCACCTACACACAACCTTACAAAGATTTCTTCACCAACGGTAAGATTTGACTCCTCATTTAACAAAATTAGGAATCTTAAGGTGGTATGGGACATATGTCGATATTTATGTGGATTAAAGAACATTATAATTGAAATACTTTCACCGGTTTAGAATTTTCAAATTTTACAAATATTTAACTAAAAAAAAGCTTTTAAAATATTTGGAAAGGTAAAAATTGTAAAACCCACAGGGGGATTCGAACGCATGACTTACAGATTCGTAGTAAACCTTCTAACCCACTGTGCTACGCTATAAGGTGACAATATTGGGAAAAAAACTGCTTATATAATTACACTTTATTTTATTGTTTATTTCGATAAAACAATACGTCACAACATGGAAATGTCCCATACCACCTTAAGGCCATACTTACGTCTTTACTTTCAAATTGCAAATTCAATGACTAACTGCATCTAGGGAAAATTCAGAGCAACATGAAAAAAAGATGCACTTCTTTTTAATTGCACAGAAAAAATCATCACGGGTTGTCTGCCTATTGCATTTAACGGGGCCTTTTCTGGGGTTGTTTGCGCGGACATTTTGCTCAGTGAGCTAGTTGCAGAGATTTTATATATCAAACAAGATGAATTTTCATATGCGTTCATCATTGATGGCGAGGAGCGGACATTGGTTCATCCACTTCTCCCTGACCCCCGTGACGTCGAAGCAACGGATCAGGACATCAACAACATCTACAATTTTGAAACTTCCGGTGATGTGTCCCAGGTCATCGAGTCTATGAAAAAGAAAGTATTATCATAAGAGAGTCTTCAGGATTGTACCGAAAACTAAAATAAAGATATTTTCCCCCATCTCTTTAACAACAAAAAATAATAAATTTACGTGGAAATATTTCGTAGTTTCTAATAATTTGACTGCTGTTTCAATATTTTACCTGAATTTATGGGTGTTTTAAACAACTATTTTATGACTTAATAGAGGTTCCAAAGGTCAGAAGATCTTAGAAACATCAATCATAGAAGCTAGAGGTGAAAAATACTTGGACGGCAGCACGAAAAGAAATCTTAAAGCGTTTTTCTATTGGACCCCGGTAAGAAAAACACTCCTATGAACACACACACACACACACACACACACACACACACACACACACACACA